>CCAG010015564.1:0-47658 GCA_001077435.1 Glossina morsitans morsitans
TATATATATATATATATATATATATATATATCTATACACATAAATGTTCATATATATGTATATGTCTATATGCACATACACACTTATTCTACTACTATTTAATTCTATTTTGCGCTACGGCCAACAACGTCAAGCTCTAGCCAAAGTTTAGGTCGCTAGCGTTCAATAACCTCGAAAAAAAATCATTCTATGAATGTTTTCGCGCGCGCGCGCGCGCGTGTGTGTGTGTGTGTGTGTGTGTGTGTGTGGTACAAAAATAGTACAATCAAATTCTACAATTGCAACAACAGGAGCAATACCAAACTAAGTAAAACAGAAAAACACACACATACAAAAAAAAAAATGCAAGGGAAGCAACAAACAAAATGCAATTTGAGTGAGAAATTCTTTTTTATTCTATTTACTTTTTTTTCAAAATTCTGGATGAGTGCAACAAAATAAAAGCACTCAAATGTTGTTTGTGTGTTAATGTTTCGATGTGCAAGTTATGACATGCGCTTTAAAGTTCTTGTTTCTTGGGTTCCTTGCAGTATTATAAAAACTGTTAAGAAGAATGAATTTGCAATTAAAACAACAGATTGTATTAATAATTAACTAAAAATTTTTTTTCAAATTTTTTTTTGATAAGAAAATTAAAGCAGATTTCATGCTTTCTATAACACTCAACTTCAAATTGACACAAATAATTGTACATTTAATGTAATAAAACTTTTCTTAACACTTCTTGCTATTACTCTTATCAGTTCGAATATATTATTGTTTTTATTTGTTTGCTTATTGTCTTTTGTTTTACTTTGTTTTATTATTATTATTAAATTAACCCAGTTATAATACACATGGTCAATAACCTCAGTGATCCTATATTTTGATGTGCGTGTGCATGTGTGTAAGCGCATATTTATTTGCGCGTACACGTACATTTTAAATGTATACATCTACATAAACTTTTATTTTGTATGTGTTGTATGTTTGTACGTATGCTTGTGTTGGTATATCTCAATAGCTATATATCAGGCGTGCATTAAAATATAACGAAGTGCGTAAATTTCATGTTTAGGCAAATAGAAATGCAAGAAATGCATATCTATGTGTATTATATACATATGCTCATTAATGCCTACGTATATGCATTTATGTTCGCACAAGAATACGTCATCACTATTATCATATATATATATATATATATATATATATATATATATATCACCGTTATTATCATTATAAGTTCAATTGTTTATGAATGAACATGAGTCAGTCAGTCAGGCAAAATCGTTACTTAAGTTTTTAAGTTCGAAGTTTAGTCATTTTATATATAGTGTTCTGATATGCAAAGTCGCTTAATTCTATATTAGGGTTATCTGAGTATCTGCGTGCATATGTGTACGCGTATATATATGCAATTGTGTGCGTGCACGTATGTCCTCTATGCTAACAAGAAACAATCCTACTTATAGGTTGTACGCATGTGCTCGCGTGAGTGCGTGTGTATGTGCGTTTGTATCTATGTCTAACTATAAATAACAAATTATATTTGCTGTAATTGTTGTTGTATGCGACTATATATCTTGTTCTGTTTCTGCGTGGCGCGAACACAAAAAACCCAGATTAGCGTGCACTGCTATCACACTTTCATGCATTATTTCTCACTTATAACATTCTTTTTATCTTTCTTTAATACTTTTCTTAGTAAAAATGTTTGCGTACGTCGAGATCTAATACGCTCACATGTCTTCCTTGGCTTATGCAAACATGTGTGTTTGCATATATCTAGGTACAAATAATATTGTGCTCTCGCTTATTTTGTTCACCCTCTCACCCTCTCTCATCAACTCTTTCAACATTTCTTTCCCTTTCTCTCTTTCTTACTCTATTACACTCTTCCACTGTAACTATGTCCTGCTCATGAATCTCTTCAGTGAAAAAGAACAAACACAGGCCAGTGAACTTTTTCAAGTACTATAAGTTTGATATTCATGCATGTATGCATATGTGCACTCTCAAAGTACATATATACATCCACGTATATATATACAGATTCATACACAAACAGAAATATTTGCTTATATACATATATGGATTTTTTTTCACTATTTTCAATTGTTCTAAGCCTACATTAGAGTATAAAAAAAACAATTGTAAACCAACGACCGCTTACGACCTACAAGTTTTCATACGTGCATGCATTTAAATGTGTGTCTGCGTGTATCAGTGAGTTTGTGTATGTCGATGTTTATAAGTCTATTGATAAGCTAAAATAGCAACAATAACCACAACACAGAATATTGAAAGCACACATGTTTACGTTAATATTGCTTACATTTCTATTGCTTTGTTTAATAAAGTGCGCCAAATGCATTCAAAATCGAGTGAGAAGCTTGCCTTAGATCAAATCATGAACATCCGCTATTTGGACTGCTCGTGCTCAAAATTCGATGCCTCATTCTTTCTTTTTTGAAAGATCTTCAAAATAAATTTTTATAATACTAGCCCAGTTAGCTTTCAAAATACGATTCTGTACTGGGAGAAAACTTTACAACGATAGGTAACGATGGTTACGAAAGGAAGTAAGGTAACTAATACGGTGTCCATAAATATTTGTCTGTACGTCGAGATAAACTTAAAAATCGCGCATTTTTAGAATAAACAGTGTTTAAAGCATTTATAGAGGTAAACATATAAAAAATCTTAATGACGCTTGCTGTACAGTTTTTCTTGCAAGAAGGGAGAATCGAACCGGATTCAATAGGATCATAAATGCCAATGCAGCCGATAAATTAGTTCGATTCCATCGATAGTATTTAATATCGATTACTGTTCTTTAACAAATGGGAATCCATTAATTTAAAAATTTTATATCACAATCTATAACAGATAAGAATATGAATTAACTGTAAACAGAGCTGATGAATCTGTGTATAACAGCCAACTTCTCTTATGTAATCAAAATCGATCTAACCAAAATTCACACAAGGGCAAAAATAGGCTTTTCTCTTTATTATGCCAACTACGGTGGTTGTAATGCACATAAAAATTCCTCGGGAATCCAACAAAGTGCAGCGTAAGTAGTGGAATAAATTTTACCACTTTCGCTTGTCAAACTTATGGCTAGGGGGAAAGGCTATGCCTAATTTATTTTACTAGCGTTGTAGTCGTAAGATGTTCAACCGTCAGTAAATTTGGTTCACAATTAATATAAAACCAAGAATGTGTGCTCCTTTTTTTATAACTTGTAGCGCCCAAGTTTTATTTGGATAAAGTAAGAAAATACACATCTTTAGGGAATGCAGTTATCCTTTATTTTAAAGAGGAACTTTTTTGTTTTTTGTGAGTAACATAAGTAAGAGAAGGAGTGCGCGCTATTTATCATTTACAACATCAGAAGTCACTAAAATTAACTAAACTTATGCAAAACAAAACATGGGAAATGAAGAAGACAAAGCAAAGGAAAGGAAAGCCCAACACTTTTATTCATTTAGCATTTAATCCGCAAAAAAAAGCTTTTGGTTAACGTTTCAGGGAAACCTTTTTAACATCTTGTCTTGCAATTTTAAAGTGGGTCTTTGAGCGTTGCTTATTAATAAAACCTCGATTAGTAGGTTTCAGCAATAGCGCATAAAAATATGCATAGAATTACCTTGAATACTATATTTTATGTAACATAATGTGTATACTCCCATCGAGGAGACTACAATATTCCGTTTTAGGGCATGTACTGCGTTTTTTGTCATTGTTCTTTTTAAGAGCTAGTCTTGGAACCCACTTTTTGAAACTTGAGAAGTAACGAGCAAAAAAAAAAAGAAGATCTCATCGATATTGGAAGGTATTTGAAGTTGAGAAGTTGAAAAGTGAAGCGTACAAACAAAAAAAAAACTAGTAATAATAAATAAACAAGGAATTCGATTTTGCTATGCCCGGAATTCATCCATCTCTGAGAAAAATAGAATTAAAAACTTTTTTTGCGGAAAAGAGCTCATGTCGAAAAAGAGTAAATAAACACAATCAATTCTCTTCTCGCCGAAAACGGCCGCTCTCCATGGGCCTCTGATTTCCCCTCGAAAAGTTTTAATGACATGGAATACGACAATCTTTTCGTATACATATATTATATATACATTTTTTTTGCTTCTGCAAAAAATAAGGAGCAAACGAATCAATTTTTTTTATAATAATTTTATTTTTCTTATTCTAAACGAACGTTTTACTGAAGTGAAGCTTAACTTCAATAACCTAATGAGATTTCCCGATTCGGTTTTCCAACGATCTCGCAAACCGTGGTTTTCGTCGTTCTTTACTTTCATCACTCGCTAAAGGCTCTTTTCCCGCTTTCGTTAATATTTTATTTATTTCTACAAATACTTACGTATCTATTATGCCATATGTACGAGCGTTTGCGTTGGCTTATTTCTTTGACGGTGTTTAGGAAATTTTCTTTTAAATTTCGTGTTAAAATTAAATATTTTATGTTTTTGTGTTATTGTCGTTGTTCTCGTCGTTGTGCCTAAAACATTATACTTTGTGCGGTAGGTTCATTCATTTCTATGCGTATTGCATATATATTTTAGCTTTGCTTCTTTTCTATCTTTTTCGCCCAATTTATAGAAAAACGAAAACAAAATAAGAGAAAAATGCAACGAAAAATTTTCCACTAACCTAGCACCCATGAGTGTGCATATAAAAATTCTTCACATGTACATATGTGTCTCTTTGTTTATTTATACTGATTATAAGGTTGATTATTGCCTATTTGCCTGCCTACCTCCTAGCGTATAATATTACGTTCGTTTGCTGCCTTGCTCTTCTTGCCATTTTTATTAGAAATAATTGAATTCGTATATTCTAAACCGTCGTATTGTCAAAATAAAATAATTTCTGTTCTTATTCTTTTGTATTTTTCTAATTTTTTTTTTTTTTGAAATTTTCGCTCTTCAATTTTATGCAAAATTCTAATATTGTTTTACTTACGTTAGAAAGAAAAACAAAAAAAAAATATAAAGAGAAAATTGCGAATTCTGCTGAGTATGTATCACTTTAATTAGTTTTGTATTGTCCGTAGAAGTGGAGATGCATCGATCCGCATAATTTATTTCTCAGTTTTAGGAGAATTTCTGAGCTCGTATCCGATATTTGTTTTAATTTGAGTCTACATAATTCAATATTCGTTGTTCTTTTTCGACTTTTACCACTTGTTTAGTAACTTTTACATTATTTACCGACTATTACCGCCCACTTTCTGTAACATATTTATTGATAAATATTTGTGTCGTCTTCCAATTTTTACAATTTTGGAATTGTCGTTGACAAAAAACGAGAGACACGTCTACATCGATTCAGAATACCATGCTGATCCCGAGACGTAATATTTTCAGAATTAATTAGTAATAAGTTTCTGGGTGTTACAAATGAAAAGACAAAATTAATATATAGCCAACTTGCGGCGCTTGGATATAAAAGCATATGCGAATTACGATAATTTGAAGAAATGGAGCACATATTGGAACATGCGAAAGTATGAGAAAATTGGCCGACCTCATTTACTGGTGCAAATATTTAGCTAATTTAATATGGATGGACCTTCATCCTTGAGCTCTTTCGGTAAATCAAATAAATATAAGAGTATTGTGAACAAAAAATAAGATGGCTTCTTAATTTAAAGTTCGCGAATACTCTAAATCATGAATATCTTCCGCGCCAAGCTAACCTGTTGACCAGGGATATTATTTGAGTTTTATAAAGGCAATGAGAGCGATGAAATTGATTTGAACGAATTAACAATTATTTTACAATTTATAAATAAATTCACCTTAGTTTTTGACCACAATAATACGTAAGATGATTTTCGTCTTTTATGCGCAGTCAATATTTGGCGAACTTCATCTTTCAACTTTGTGAGTGAGAAATAGGTCCAATTTGAATAAAATATATCACTGACTTCACAGACATCGTCTTTGTGATGTTTTCATAAAATTGCTTGATTGAAATGAAGCGATTCTTATTTCGATAACGTAACGACATTTTCAGCAACTCATCTAATAGTGATTCGACGATTGTCCTTAACAATTTTCTCCACTCATTCAACGCTTTCATCGATTGTTGAGGTGCTGGAGCGTCCATGGCGGGCACTGTCGTTAACATCTTCTCGGCCTTTTGTGAAGGTCTTGTACCGCTTATAAGCATTTGTTTTTTGTTCAAAGTAGACTAGCCAATTGCCATAGTCAAAATTATTTTACACGCAAAATCTAATACAGATATTTTGGTCCATGAAATTTGAAAAGTCACCTTTATTTTTGAACTCTCCTCGTTTGGCGAAAATTTTCTAATTGTACAAAAGTTATTAGAGTAGTTTTTTGCCAATTGCTGTACTTTTACTTCTTAACGGCGGAGATGTAAATGCCACAGTCCGAGTCTTTTGAATATCAGAATTATTTCTACGTTCCTTTCGTTTATCTGACATATTTGCGATTAAGGACTAATTGAACCTCTCTTCGATATCCTTTAAATTGTTTAAAAGCGTGTCTAACCTGTCTTTTTTAGTTACCGCTAATGAAAAGAGTGATCCTAAAATGCAATTTCATCTATCAATGTGTAAACACATTTTCTTGTATTTATCGATATCACTTACATCAGTGTTACGAATATTTATTGGAAAATGAAGTTAAGCCCTTTCTTTAAATTAAAGTAGATCTTTAATAGTACAATTAGCTACAAAGTTAGTGCAAAGTTAGATAGTTATTCCGCGTGATTTGCATAAGAATTTTTCTATTATTCATTATTATTTCAAAGGATTTATATCACGCGAATGGGAGAACTGGAATACTCGATGTGATGGTTTGCCTATGAGGAGAATACAAGTTGGATAACGAATATACGTAAAAGGATCAAACGATTTTTTCACCTCGATTTTTTTTGTTACGCAACTTCAAAATAGCGTCCGTGCTTTAAAGTTTAAAGTTGTATACATGAGTCAATAGTGTCTTCAATATTCAAATATTCACGCGATCTCATTTTTATTGTAGAAAATAGAAGTCATGCATTTTTGGAATATCAATCTGGTGTTGAGTAAAACCCGCCATCGTTTAGAACGCAACAATGGTGGTAGAAATATATGCACCCTATATAGCAAACTTGATTGTCGAATGCGATTGGAGCCTTAAAGTCCACAATAAAACAAGCTAGAAAATTGTATTCGGCTATGGACGAACCTATTATAACCAGCAACTTTATAAGAGAAAAAACAAAAAAAACATTAAATTTCGACACTCTATATTATTGAGTGGGCGGGGTCAATTTATTTTTATGCACGATAGGATGATTTATAGGATATATGTGGACGTGTCTTTTGAATAATTTCTGCTGCAATAAATTTCAATGCCTTCGCCAGATTTGAAGTCGATATCTAAGCTTTTGCGATCAATAGAATATTTATAACGCAAAGCCATAAAGTATTAAGTATAGTAAAAGCAGAGTAAAAGAATATATTTTAAAATTTTTAAAAAAACACTGTAAGAAAATAATAGTACTTTTTATTAAATATTTCCAAAAAATTACTTAAAGCACTATACCAAAATACCCTCGCATATGTAATAACAAAAATTCTAAAACCTAGTTTACTAATTGTGCATGGGGAGTTACACAAAACAGTTGCGAATGAATACGGATGCAATTGGAAATTTTAAAAAATTTTCGGCAATTGTGGTTGTATCATTTTCACAATTTTTTCGCGTCACAAACTACCTCCGGAACCTTTATCCTAGACATCGCTATTGTATAAATGTTTGTTTGCGCAAAACTTGAACACCTGTTATATCTCAATTCTGCAGGGTCTTTTCGTCTTTCGTGTTAAAGAAAAAAAATGCAATAGCACACTGCAGTCGAAGAGAGTTGAATATAAATAAAAAAAAAATAAATAAATGAATAAACGTGTGTTTAGTTTTATTATAGAATGTGCGTTAGGGCGTTAAGATATATTTTAATCTGTTACAAAGACCAAATTGCCTTACCAGTTAGAGTTTTTCGCTTTTTCGCATGCAAATGATTAATGTCTCAATGAAAAAGAAGGAGGTTAAGTGTTCATGCTTAAACGAGTTAATTGCTTAACTACAATTAACAATTAACTACAATTTGTCAATGTATTTAAACTGCGCCATGCTTAAGCTTTAAGCTGAATCTGGGATAAAGAGAAAGCTTCATCCCGTGCAAAATATTATTAATACGATAAGCTTCCTACGAATCCCTCGTACAAATTGGTAGACATTATAGTTTCCAAACCTTAAAATGGCTAATTTCTTTTCTATGAAATTTTTATCTAATATCTGAACATCTTCTACAAAGCGGCCCGCGGCGCTCGGCTGCATTTATCACATATCCACTTAGCGTAATCAAATAATTTATTTAAAAATAAGAAATGAAAGAAAACGATAAAAAAAAAGCTCAGTCACGTTCTTCTTTATGAGTTCGTTCAACTCTAGAACATATGAAGCAAACAACAAACGAAACGGCAGCAATGAACACAATGGCAGCAAAAAACCCTAACCTAACGCACAGTCAAAAGAGTTGAGACAACCAACAGCACAAAAGAAAAAAAAAATCAAATTTTACGAATTGGAAAAACTCAGCTTAAACACCAAAATATGCATAACCACGCACGTAAAGTAGGCACGTTTATATATATGCGGGTACTTTGCGTGTGAGTGTGCATTTCTGTGTATGCGAAAGCGTGCGTATGTATGTGCGTATTTGACTACGTGCACATGTTGGTAAATATGTGTTTGAAAGTATTAAGGCATAGAAGAAAATAAAAAAAAGTGAGGAATACATGCAAAAAAAGCAAAAAATTAAAGAAAAGAAACAAGTGACTGTGTGCTACCGCCGCCACACACTCACAAGTTCTACTAAAAAAAAAGTAAATAAATTCAGTTATCACTGTTGTTGAAAAAAAAGTGGTTACTCTTAACAAACAGAAAGAACGATAACAACGCACGGAGAGACGCTTAAATTTTATTCTATTGTTCGTTTGTTTGCGAAGAAGTGATGACAGAGGAACGAAGTGATCCGCAACTTAAACGTTATTGGAAAATGCAGAACAATGAAAAAAACAAAAAGAGGGAGAGAAACCGAGATCGGGACCGCGCACGAGAGAGAGAGAGAAATGCAGTTTTTGCTATTCTTAGATTTTGGTTATGACCGAATTTTTACCGTTACTTGCTGGATTTTGGTTTACAATTCAAAACAGTTCTGCTATGATACCATACACATCTAGGTAGACACATGACCATGCACTTATACACACACACATATATATATATATATATATATATATATATATACATATATATATATATATATATATATATATATATATATACATATACGTATATGCATGCATACAAACAAGTCGATATGTGTGTGGACTTTCGCGTGTGCACTAACGAACGCAGCCAAGCACATGCCGGTTGACCATTAATAGTTACGAGTTACATGCTCATGTGAGCTCGAATTCCCAACAGTTTTAACTAAAGCAACAGCAACATGTCTTATAAACGTGGTTAAATACGCTATAAAGTTCAACAGAATAAATTTAAAAGTGTGGTAATAAGTCAGTAAGCGACCGCGTTTCTATGATTACCGTGAAAAGAACTACTAGTCTATGCCAGTTGTCACACCCAGATATCCTAACTAGAATCTGGAATATATATTATAATTTTACTCACTGTGTTACTCATTGCTTTCATTCAATTATTTAATTACGCTTATTTGCTTGTATTCCCATACGATCGCTCATTTCAAACTGTCCTGCCATAAAGCGAATTTAGAGTAAAACCAGAATTAGTTTAACTTATTTATGTGGACATGACTTCGTATCATTGAAGTATAGGTTAAGAATTTTCGAAATTTATATTTCGGATTATTAACGGCACTTGTCTCTAATCGTCAATTGAACAGTATTTAATTTTTTCAATTCTGTTCGAAGAATACAACTAAAGTAACTGCTTCGCAAATAGCTTCGACCGCGGCAATACTACGACGATTAGGAATATTAAAGACTTGTTCGCTTAATTAGGTAAAAGGTAATCCTTTAAAGATAGCCCTTTCCTGCTGCAGATGAATAAATTGGTGCATGTCCTTCACCTTCTTCTCTAACCCACGCAAGAGTGTGCTACAAACTGTCATTTTGTACAAGACAAGTCCGGAGATGAATGAGGAATGCTGCAATTAAACGGGCAGATGTTTTGATAAATAGAAAATGAAGATTGAATCAAAATATCGTCCTAATCTAAAGTTTTCTTGCATACTTTTGAAAAACTTCAATTTCGCATTTGCATTTATTGCAATTGTATTAGAAAAATTATTGTACCATTTGTGGGTGGGTATTAAAAGCGTATGCCGCTTTTAAGTGCCCACTGTGTATTGCATATTATCATGTCTTCACAGGTTTGGTTCACATATGTATGCAGGTACTCGGTGTCGCCAGCAATACATTTCATCTATTAGCTGCGCATAGTAATTATGCAATATAAGCGAACTAATAAAAATAGCATACGTTGTTTACATATGCATGTGTGCATGGCACCTATGTCTTGAAATCGTCGCCAAAATTATTATTATAATCGTTATTTTTATTACTTATTTGTTTTGGTTAATTTGTCGCTTATTCGTTGCACACTGTGCACGCACTTATAGCTTTCTTTAATTTGCTTGCATTTGTGTCAACAAACGCATGCGAGTGTCATCTCATACTATACAGTGTCACTAATCCGTACACCAACCGCATGTATCATCGCACGTACGTACACACAATTTATATTTGTCACATATATAGAAATATTTTACCTACTCTTACACATAAAATCCGCTGCTAAGTCATTTCCGCTAGCATATTATTTGCATTTAGTAACATTTTCCTTCACCGATTGCCCCTTTCCGCCAAGAAATGTTTTCGACATGCATTAAATTAAACTTAAATAACAACTTAAGTTTTACCAAAACAATGACTTGAAAATTCCAACATCTGCCAAGTGTGAGTACATTTTATCCTTTTAATGAGAAGTGTTTCGAAGTCATGCGAATTTTTTTTTTTTTTTAATTACATAAAAAATTAAACAAAACCAAATATATATAAATGGGTCAGAAAATAATATACATCCATTTTCTGCTTTGCACACCATCCATCACCTTTCGATGAAAAAAAAACGAAAAAAAAGTGGAAAAAGTGCAATCATGACTTCATATTTAAATGTTTAACACTTATCACAATCTCTTGCTTTTTTCTTGAACTGAATTATCCCCTAAATAATAAAGAATGACATCAGAAGACCATTGTAGGCGTGACAAGACAGTAATTGTTTAAAACATTTAATTTATGGCGACATAGGGACACTTGAGAATTTAAGTGCGACTTCCGAGACCAGTAGCAATTAACAAAACTCGAATTCTTATTCTTTTTCATTTAAACTTTTTTTAGCAACTTTGTGGTCGATAATTAAATTTTTTTATTTAAATGAACGTACAAAAGTCAATATTTGACATATCGTTAAAAAATTGATCTGAAAAATTTTGATTAAATGGGAACATTTTTTGAACCGCCTCCTGTATACCCATTACAAACTTACGAAAAATAATCCTTTATGTGGCAAAAAAATCCAATATTTAGTATTTTATGATGAAAACTGGTTCATAACAGCAACTTAACATCAAAATTAACGAAACTTAGACCACGTGGGTTAATATTTTGGATTCTGTTTTATCTAAAGACCCTCATAACAAATAAGGTAGCGTATAGTATAAAGAAGAATTCTATTAGGCGAAAGGTATATTAGGTGTAAATATTTAATAGTTGGCCTTGCTACGTTATGAAATATCTATCTATTAAATACATGATTTTGCTCAGAAGAATGGGTTTTAATTCAACTTAAGACACGCGATATCAATCTTGTTATATTAATAATTATTTTTATATTAACAATGAATTTATGAAACCTTTTCTTAATTTATTGTTGATAAGCATTGCATGAAATTTATGATTTTATCAAATAAAATTACTTCTATGCTAATTAATTTTTCAAGCTTTGTGCATATACACTCATTTTCTTCTCATTACTTTAAGAGCATAGCAGAGATGCCATATAAGAAGGTTTTCTGAAATTGACTCTCATTTTCTTAAACGATATGATATGAGTTTTATTTTGAAACCGAGAGCAAGACAACTCACAAACGTTTCTTAAACATACAAATATTTTATCACATTTCAAGTTGAACTTCTTTTGCATGCTTTAAATCAAACAAATGCCAGTTAAATTGAACACATACTTGCATGTGATGCTTTTTCAACGCCTTCAACGACACTGCACATACCTAATAAGTAATCATTGCAAATTGATTTACACATTCGCATAAGTGAGTAAAAGCATTGCTCGCAAACATTTGTATCTCTTGTGAAAAAATAAAAGGATACATAAATATAATGCAATAAAGACTTCTTTTAGTAATCTAGTATTTATTAATATAAGATGAAAAGATAATCTTGCACGTGTAGCGCCTAAAATTAGGTAAAAAATGTTACAACATTACGGGCGTCAGTAGCAACAGTACGACGGACAAAAGACATTAATTTTCGAAATCGTTCGAAAAGTTGTTCTTGCTTTGCGCAAAGCTTCTAACTCTAGTGGATAAATATTTCTTTTCCTTCTTTTACATGACCAGTCACCTAGAAATGATTTCTTATACGTGTTAGAAACGATCACAGATGTAGGACAAGTGCTTGTGTATACTCGACTTTAATGCGAGAGGGAAATATATAAGCGAGCATGTTTAAAAATGGCGTGAATTGTTGAACAAGATATGGCTTTTCATTAGAAAAGGAAAGGAACCATTCGCACGAGCAATTCCACAGGGTGAAAACTATAAAATTTCAAGTTTTAACCTATCTGCATTGGACTGGCCTCATCTAGATGACACTTAGAGTAGCAGACTAGTTTCCAAAATGCTTTCTATCGAATTGATTACATTCCGCTTAGTATAAAAACGTTAGCTTTAAAGTTACTCTTTGTGGAAAAGGTAAATGTAAACTTAAAGTAAACAGAAGCAGCTTTTCACTGCCCGAACGGAAAACCTTTTATTTACTCTCGTATATGTAGGTAAAAAAATATATAACGTTGTAGAGTATCTATTCAGAAAAAAAATTTGTAATAAAACCGTCAACAATTCGTGGGCATTCTTTTTTTTAAATTTCTTGATGCCAAACATATAACGTAGCCTTCAAAATATTAAAAAAAAAAAGAAAAAAAAACATCTTTTTAAGTGGTACTAATAATGTATACAAACTTAACTTAATAATTTGTATATAAGTACGTACAAACATGCGCACACCTAGAAACGAAATTCATACATGCAAACACTACGTATGCACACAGTAACCAAAGGTTGAAATATTCTCATAATAATTTACACATACGTCTATAAAAAAATTAATGCACTCGTTCATATTAGACATGAAATATAATGGCAACAATTTGTGTGTGTGCCTTAATTTTTGTCTGCGTTTCATGTAGACATTTTTCTATTTATTTATTTATTTATTTATTTTTTTTTTTTGTTAATGTGACTGGTTTTGTGGTTTTCCAAGCAGTCCAAGTATGGGAGCGTCTGATATAAAGTTGGTAGGTTTCAAAAATATGATCAAAAAAAAAAAACAACAAGAACACAACGAAAACAAAAGCAAAAACAAATAAATATTTAAATATTTGACAGTCCACATGGCAAATGCGTTGCTATTCGGTATTGAGTGCAACGTACATACTTTGTTATAGTAGAACCAATAGACATGCATACATACACATGCGCGCATCAATTTAAAATTTAAAATTAACAAGACGTAGAGAAACACATGTATGCAGATCAAGTCATTCAAAACTGATAAAAAGCATTCACCTCAATAAGGTTTATTAACTTATTAAGTAACTTAAAAAAGTCAATAAAGTTTATAATTTCAAAGGAAATAGTTACAATCAATTTGCTCATTATGCTGTGTATAAACACGGAAAACGAATTTTTCTAAAAGGTAATCTTGTTTAAAATTCATCATGATACACACAAAGTTCAAGGGATGTCAACTTTTCATCGCAGACCACGCAATTAGGTAAAAGAATTTGGTAAATAAATAAGTAACTGTCAGCCAATTTTTTTTTCAACTATTTCTGTTTTTACGATTATTATTATGTATTAATATTAATTACATCAAGTTCATTTGGGCATTTTGCATATTTTAAACATTTTAGGGAGTATTCCAACTAAACAAGCGTCTCAATCATTGTAGTATTGCTTGTATGGAGGAAGGGAAAAAGAAGCATGCAAATTAACCACGTCAAACTAATATGGCCTTCGATGCAATCAATAAGTAAATGAATAGATTGCCTTTTGTCTAATGAAATCGTTTCAAAAACTTGAGTTGATCCCTAGCGGACATTTTTCTATATATTATAAACGTGTAATAGTGAAATTAATAGATTCATGTAGTCTAAGTAGTAGTTGTAGATGTTTTGATGGATTTCGTTGACTACACTTTCCTTAAATTGTTTATAACCAATTTACCAAACTTTCGAGCAACAATGTCAATTACATATTCATGTAACCTAAACAATGATAACGTTTTGCGTTTCATCTCTTGCAAAACAAATTGACGGCAACAGCAATAATAACAGCAAAACTACGATCAACAAAAATAAATGCACGATATTTATAGAACAGCTTGTATATCGAGTTTTGATGATATTGATTTCGTGTTGGTGTATCAATTCGCATAAATGACGTACAAAGCATGTTAATGATGACGAATAAAATACGTAAACAGATCAGAATTTAGAATTATCCAACCGCTTGTGGAAAATAGTTTATTATGGGTTAAAGAAAAAGTGCTTATTATTCGTGTAATATCTCTTTTAAATTTTTGTTTTTTACAACACATTACCAGCAACATAAGCAAAGAAACACGCATACTACTAGTCAAGTTAAACAAAGCCAATAACCTTATAAAATGAGGAGAGTAGAAGAAAGAAGAATCAACAAAATAATAGAGGAGTTTTAGAACATGTAAACATGTACACAGAAACACACACACCTATGTATATAAATATACGCATGCACTTATACATTTCCATACACTTTGGCACAGAAAGAAAGGCGATATGCATTTCAAATGCATTAGTAGCTAGAATTATTATAGTGTATGTGTGTGTGTGTGTGTGTGTGCGATTACTCGGTATATAGTCTGTGGAAGTGAATGAACTTTTAGTTTAGTTTAAAATATTCTGTTTTGCGATTGGGGAACGAGGGAATTCTGGCACATACAGTAGGAATATTTTTTTTGTTTTTTCTTAATTGCATTCTTGTACATATACTCTGTTAGGCTAACAGATTCATTATGCAGCCTTTCCTCTATTGCTTTGACATGCCTAGGTGAACGATAATGGGTATGTGTGCATGCTGTAGCAGTAGTACTTACTGATGACGATAATGATAATGATGAAGTTGATGATGATAATTGTAATGATAATGATGACGAGGATGATGGTGATGAGTTGAGTGCAACATTGCGCTCTTCAATGGGACGGTTGTTCAGCAAAATCTCATTCGTCTCCTGTTTTGCTCTTTTGAGTCAGAGAGTTGCATTTATATATATATATATATATATATATATATATATATATATATATATTCGTGCATCCTAACGTATGAGTTTAATGATGGTGGATAAAGGCAAGTTTGTGTATGTGAATTTACTATTTTTGCTACTACCAGCCAACAGGAATTATAGTAGAGATGTCGTTTCAATTGCAACAGTTGTAGTAGTAGTAGTAGTAGTAGTAGTAGTAGTAGTAGTAGTAGTAGTAGTAGTAGTAGTAGTAGTCGTAGTTGTAGTCGTAGTCGTAGTAGTAGTAGTTGTACTAGCAGTAGTTGTACTAGCAGTAGTAGTAGTGGTGGTAGTAGTGTTGATGATGACACTAGATACATTGTCTCTCGCTCTTTCTGTCTTCTTGTCTCTTTAGGTATGAAACGAAAGTCATTGCACTTTGCAAAAATGAAACGGCACTGAGTTAGAGGAGCTACGGTACTTTCATTGCTGCCTCTGTTTCTGCAACTGCCAATGCTGCAGCTACTGTTTATGCTGTTGTGGTGCTGTTTGCCTAGTTTAGGTCAATGACTTTTCGCCTTATGTGGTTTGTTATTTATATACATATATATAACACACTTTTTTCGGCTTTTAGTTCATCTCTACACTTTTTATATATTCTTGATATAATTAAAATTTCCTTAAAAATGTCACTGGGTTACATCTGAATTAATTACCAGAAATGTAAACGAAATTCGATCAAATATGTGAATATACATCCGTTGTCCGTCCATTTGAGGTTTTAAATATGTGTTTTACCCACAAGCGTTCGTATAAAAGATAGATCACTACAAACTCTGTTGGCACTAATCTACAATACACAACATATATTGACCAGCAAATTGCTAGAAAACGATGTGAAAACCATTTGCAGATAAGGTTAAAAATTGGACCCGGATGCCAATGGTTAACAAGCAATCTTTCAATATCTAATTACCTAGTATATATTTATTAAGCGACGTACCTCATTTAGCGCCGATAGCATAAAAAACCAGAATGAAAAAACCTAAAAGTATTCCGATCCAGTAAGGCTTCAAAATCTGTACTTTTAGATGTTCGATTTTAAAATCGGAGGCGCGTTTTGTGGTATACAGAAAAGAGTAAAAAAAATCGGAGATTGATGTCATGTGAGTCTGCGTCCTTCGAAACCGAAGAAATATGGCAAAGGTAGGCGCTTAATAGCACGATATATTTAACCAACGCATTTAATGCTAATCGGAAATATAAACACATATTTCCTAGAGCTTTCGGAACATATTTTTATCAATTTTATGATTAGCCCGAACGGAAAAACAAAAACGAAAAGAATAAAAAGGAAGCTCGTCTTCCTAAATTATCAATAATAAAGGCATAAAGCGTCTGTTTGCTTGGTATGCTGTTCGACCTAAAAGAAAAATTATTTAACTCAAGCGTAGTTCACGCTTCAAATGACCACTTAGAGGTTTTCATATTCATTCTGGAAAGAACTGTGCAGGTATTTCGTTAGCATTTTCATATTGAGTCTTATTGCAACGCTTCTCAAAGGGGCATGTGTTTGAAGCAAAAATAGAATAATAATTCTTAGAGAAGAAGTAAGGATAAGTGGAGAAAGAGATAGATAGATAGATAGATATATATGTTATATATATATATATATATATATATATAGATAGAGAGAGATAAAGAGAGAGAGAGCGAGAGAGCGAGAGTTGAATAACCACTAATTAGGTCATTTTGTCAAGGGTTGTATACACATGTACGTATGTATGTGCATCTATTTATGTCCTACTGCGATGCCTATAAGTTCGTTTTTGCTAAGCACGTGTATTTGAGATGTTAAAGTGCAATTTATGCGATTTTTTACATAGTTATATAAACTAATTTTCGTATTTAGGTATGTATATTAAAAGTGGGCTGATTTTTCTTAACAATTAACAATCTTCATAATGGCTGCTTAGGTTGATTTCTTTTTATCTTGTTGCAATTATGATAAATTACAGCAACGGTAGCAGCAGTTACAGTACCAGTAGGAACAGCAACCTTAGCTATAGCAAAGTGTTTCAGTTTTGTAGATTTAACATATGACGTCTATGCCTGTATGCATTACCGACGCCTTTTGTGCACAGCTGCTGCTTTTGCTCTGTTAAACAAAATTTTAACATAAGTGAATGGCTGCCGCTACAAACAACAGAACAACATAAATACATAGAGTGTGTTATGGCATAGACGGCATAGAATAAAGCTCACAAATAAACACACACTCTTACGAATCCAAACATATTAGTTTCAGTTCAGTTGTTTAGCTGGTTGGCTGATTGCAAATACAGTTCATTGCACTATGCCCTCGCCCCAGTTTCAGAGCAACAACATTAGTTAAAGTAGCAGTAACCATACTACAAACATACCAACATATGAAAACTATACCACCAGCGCACAAATGTCTAAAAATTTTTAACGTTTACTTACTGGTTGTAATATTTTCAATGTATGCATAAGATTACTCTTAAGACAATAAATAAATAAATAAACAAAATAACGCCAAAATCGTATCAGTAATGCATGCTTATAAAAAAGGTGATTGTTCTTGATTTTAAGTGTTTGTAGATATATACATATGTATATATATATATATATATATATATACAAATCTAATATCTAAATTCAGTACTATATATATACTCTAAATTCAGTACTATTTATATATATATTCACATTTATATGTGTTACTTGATTGTTCAATAAATCTACAGAAAAATTATAAGAAGTCTAACTAACTTATGAAATTATTTAATTAGAGGTAAGTCTGTATAAAACAAAAACAAATGAAGACTAATACAAAGGTTTTTTTCTTGCTTAAAAAGAAGTAGTACAAACACAATTATGAATTAAAATAAAGACATCTTACAATAAATCAAAAACAAGCTTAAGAGTAAATACTTTCGAGCCTTTTCAAGGAGACAGAGGGTTAAATAAATAAAGTATTTTTTAGTAGAGTTCTTAGAAGAATTCCAATGAAAATTTATTAAGTCAAGTAATATTACAGCATGCGCATATTTGTTATATATTGAGGACAGGAACTATTAAAAAACAATTCGAAAAGGTGTAGAGTAGTTTTAACAATTAAGAGGACACAAATGCTGTGTTAGCATTACATGTTATATTGACAATGACATCAAATCTATTTTGTAATTGAATAAACGATAGTCTCCCAATGTTTTACTAGTGTCAGCTTGCATAGTACCCCATCTTTTTGTAGGCAAGTATTCAATGTATTTATTTGCGCAAAAATATGTACTATCCCGGTGAAACAAGTGACTGATTGGCACTTTTCGGGAGCCTAATGTAAAACTTTTAAGGGAAGATTAATCTTTTTCCAAGTTTCATGAAGAGTTTTCGTACATTTTTGTTGTGAACGGCTTGAGTATTTTCTATCGTTATTATTATAATAATTGTTATCGTTGTTGTAATTTTCCTATTTAATAAATATTGTTATCATGTAGTAATAGTATTGTTGTTGTAGCTAGTGCTGTTGCAAATTTACCTCAACCCAATTTAAATACATTCAACTTCGTACTTGTCAATTATTTTCTATTAAACACCAACACACAATTAAATAAACGAGCACTAAAAAAATGTGAAAAAGTTGACAAAATAAGCTTTCGATATGTACGAATTGACGTCATCGGCAAAGAAAAGGAAAAAAAATAAAACGGGGCCAAAGCTTTTTTTCCCATGCCTCGCAGAAAATTGCACAAAACTATCTAATGGATGTAATGTTACGGGAGAGAAACAAAACTATTCACTGAACAACTCACAACAAAGTATATTTACTAGAGTAACACAAAATTATATTATTAAGCCTAAATGTAGGCCATGAAATTTTCTGATAAATATTGTTTTAAAATCAAATCAACAAAAGACGAATATACATATATTAACATAATAATTGAGTATGAGAGTGGCGCACATCTTCATTTCACCGTACAATACACTCTCTGCTTTTGTCGCTCTTTCTCTTCGTTATTCTTTTATCGTATTATTTGTTGATGCTTTTACAGAGCCTTAGCAGTGTGCGTGCGAGTAAATATAGCTAAGCGTGCTTTTACGAGTGTTTCTTTTGTACTATTCACATGTTTGCATACGTGTATACATAAACGCACAAAATGGTATTATATGTGTATAAATATACGAACATACACACATTATATATATACACATATACACATATATACACACACATATATATAGAACAATTACCAACCCTGCCTGGTCTTAACCTAAATAGAATGTAGTAGGTTGTTGACCTAAATTGTAAAGTGCAACGAACTCTCATTTCGCAGCATATTTCATATTATTTTTCAATGATCCCATATTTAAAAGAAAGTATATATATATCCGAAAACAGCAAAACAATGAAAAATGCCCTGCAAAACTGAAAGGAAAATATAATATATTTACAAGTAGATGACACTTATTATATATAAATATATATATATGTTTTTGTATACATGTATGTGTCTATACATGTACGTATATAATAAATAACGTTGTACTTCTTTATTTTTCCAAACCGAAATTCCTAAAATTCAAACCTCGCAAAATTTCAGCAAAGTACGGAAAGGTACTATATACTACGTACATTGACACGCATACACACATACACATTTATATAAGAGGCTTATGTAAATGCGTGTGGCTGTGTGAAGAGATTTCAAGTGCATTTAAGTTTATTCAACTTCTTGCGCAAAAAAGGCACATTTGAAGAGAGATGTTTGCACACTCACAGATTCGTATATATATATATGATATTCTTCAGAAAATTTGCGCAAAGAAAAGAAGTTTTATTACAAAATACATTTGTACATGTAGGTAAGCAATAGACCTTGAAATTACTGTAGCTACAAAGCGTTTTAACCAGACCTGTTTAATAAAATTCTAAGCCTATAGCTATTCTTTAATTTAAAGTTGGTGAAAACCGCACAATATCAAATAAATCCAGTATGGATTAATGGATGCCACATTTATTCAAGAATAGAGAATATTCTCTACTTAGTTATTTGTAATTGGAATAATGATAAAGGAAAGAAATCAACCCAAACTTTTTTAATAATATATAATAGGATGAAAGAGTAGCTAACACTATTCAAAAAATAAAAAATAATTTCTTGATTGGCCTAAGCTTTTGAATCAATTTATATATATCGTCAGCATATCCTTGATTGAATTTCCTAAAATTGAAAGTGGTTACGACCTACTTATTATTACAATAACAATATATAACATATGATGAACAGAATTAGTTTGTGAGTAATTTCTATACCACGGCAGACGGCAACTTAAAATTTGACGTCAGGATTTATTAAAAAAACTATCAAAATTTTTGTTGCGAAAGGCATTCTATCATTGAGTGGATAAAGCGATTGAAAATCTGCCAACTAATTTAATATGAAGTGATTAATATATATTAAAATATATATTCATTTAGTTTGATTATCCTTTTAGGGTTACTTTAGGGTTTTTATTCATAATCGGATCAATGTGAATTTATTATTCTTTACACTAAGGATATGGTTAATGTAAACTTTACCTTTAATTAACTTTTTTTGTTTTTAGAAAATAACGTGAATTTTTAAAATGCGGGTATATATCTTGATTCCATAATAATCGAAAAATTTCTTCTGAACGTCTGTGTTTAGTATGCAACCAAGAAGGAAGTAAGCGATATGCAATAAAAAAAGCTTATATACATACACTGTGTGCAAATACTGATGCAGTTCAAGTGCTTGTGTGTGCACAATACAACCCTGCAGTCTGCATAAACATAAATCTCTCTTTACTTTTCTTTCTCTTTCTATTTGAAAGGCATTGGAATGCCTATAAATGCATACGTATGTGCATATATATTTTTCTCTTTTTTTCTCTCTATAAGTATAATGTATTCTTTAGCTTATCTCTTTTTTCTTTTTTTTTTAGAAATGCTTTGACTTCTTCTTCTTTTTCCAGAACGAATGCTATTAAAGAACCACTACGCTTTGACATTGAACGAGTTCATTCACACTGTTGGTCTGGTCAATTACCGCGTCGTCGTTATGTACACATATGCATTCGTACTTATATTTATATGTAATGATCTCGTTTTTTTTTATATTGTTGTTATTATTGTTATTGATGTTGTATGTGTACAAAAATGTAAGAGAATTGATAGTGTTACATTAAATTAAATAACAATCACAAAAAAAAAATATATAAATAAATAAAAAGAAAATAAAAGCGGAGGCACTGAAGGCGAAAATATTAAGGGTGATAAATCGTGGCGGGAAATATGGAGAATGAAGGAGAATGAAGGAGAACCCATTTAAATCCATTGTATTGAGCATTGTAAATAATACATAAGCGTAATTGTTCTCAAATATAATTAAGTTGGGAGAAACACAGTAAATTAGGAGGTGTTTTGCACCGAATTTAATGAGAGTATCAATCTAATGGAGTGTAAAAATGAAGTTCGAATTTATCTGGTAAAAGTTGAATATTATTCGAATCGAAATAATGGCAAATATGCGGAATGCTTGAGATTCATATAGACCGTGCAACTTGGAATAAACGATGCTCAACGTATGGTTTACAACAAGTAATACAGAGTTATCTTTAACATCGAAAGATCACAGACCCAAAATTTGGGAATCAAATAAATAAATTCGGTGTTTCGAAATTCTTAAGTGAAAATATTTCTGAAGGTTACAAATGTATGTTTAAATATAGTATATCCATATTCATTGATAATGATGTAAGAAGATATATCCAGCAAAATTCAACTTTACTTAAAGTGAATATACTTGTTACAAAGCCTACTAATAGAAATATTTACCATCATTATCTATGGACTTTTGCCATTCACCAGGCAGCTTGCCGATGGTCTCACAATAGAAACTTCATGGTTCCGAGGTGAAGTTGTGATCGCCCCATTTTCGCATAGATCTGCTGACCTGCTAGGTATGACTACATCGATCCGCACCAATGTTAATCAAAGTGAGACAAATTTTGAGAATACGTCACAATCGTGAAATAACGGAATCGTTATAAACCTAAAACTTTCAAGTGAAAGATGCGCATATATATATATGTATATATATGTACGCAAAATGCAAGACATACAAAAAGTGGAACATAGCAAAGAATAACAAAAACAAAAATTACAAAAGCCTCTGATCGCTTCATCTATGTAAAACTCTTCGGCCGTCTACTGCTTATACATCCCCCGTTGAAGCGAGAGAGAAAATTGAAGTTCACGTAATATAATGAAGGTTGTCAAACCTTAAAATGTTTAAAATAATAAAATATATAAGACATTATGAATATACATACGTTCATGCATGTTGTGTGTGAACTGACTTCCTGAATTTTTTGATATACAATAATAACACAACCACATATCGCCTTACGTGTATATTTATTTATCGTCTTACTCTTCTTCTTCTTCTTCTCATTAATTTTTTTCGTCAATCACGTACGCATTAAATTTCATACTTATACGCCAGGCTATTTAAAAATATTTTTTCAAAAAATATATGTATTCATACCTGTGTTTGAACATGAATGAATGTGCGTACATAGTCAGTCTTTAGTAGATTGGTTAATGGGACTTGAGACTTTAAACGGAAAAAAAAACAATTATAGCCGAACTTGTTTAGTACAGAGTGTTTCCAGGGTAGGAAGCATAAAACAAGAAAAAGAGAGACGGCGAACAGATGAATTAGAGCTGAAAACGAAAATTTATTTAACCTTGAACTTCAAAAATAATCGGTTTCTGCTTTGTAGGATTTCAGGGTGAACTGATATATGTGAAAATATTAAATTTCGAAAACGAAGAACAAAAAACGTTTTTTAAAAGACTTAAAGAGAAAGAAGTACTTAGAAAAAAATATAGAAACCCTATGGTGATCAGTATCCATGTAAGTATATACATATGAATGTGTTGGTCATATGTCACACTATTTATAATAACAGGCATATGTGGTAAGTGTATAGAAAAATCGATCTTTAAAAGAGATGAGAACTTGGACAAGAGAACAAAATCGCTTTTAAAGTGAATCAAGAACGTTATTAAGGCAGAAAAAAGAACAAATGTACGTAAAAGTAAACAGAAAGCAAAACAAATATTTGTACACGTTCACACTACACACATGTGCATATATACACGCACTCAGAAAGGAATGGGGGCAAACTACTTTTTCAAGGTTAAGTCATGTACGCATGTTATATGTAGAGAAGTTAAAAATATATGCGATTACTATATTTATAATTATATACACATGCATGGGTGTGCATATAAAGAGAAAAAAGGATACGAGGCTATTGATTAAAATGCTTATTTTTTAATTTTGATGACCCTGACAAGCAGACGAACTCTGAAAGCGTTGTGTAAGAGAGAGGGAGAAGGCGAGGGATATGGCTAGACGAAGTTTTCTGTTCTTGCCGTAATGTCACAAATAAATTTAAACAAGTAAAAAAGTTCTATTCAGCCGTGGTCGGATCTTGTATACCCACTAACAGCCATTTTGTCATATTGCCATCGGCCATTTCCATTTTGGGGATAAAAAAACTATACACCGTACAATGATGCTCTTTTCACTCTAAGCGAAGAATTATGAATAGAAACGTGAATATGTGAAAAACGAAACAAACTAAATGTCGATATTTTATAACAATAAGTGTTGAATATTTTCTAATTAAAAGTAATGCATGTTCACGTATGCTTGCTTAACTTATGAGAGTAGTAAGTACAAAACATTAAAAATATGAGAAAAATGGAAATTTGATAACTTATAACTTTGTGTGAGCGTAGCCGTCTTTTTCCATTTTTAAACATGAACGGTAGGGTTTTACGTGGAATAAATTTCCAGCCTTCTGTCTTTCATAATTTATTAGTAATCAGCAAAAATTCACAAAGTTTTGCTTAGAGAAACCGAGATGCTTTCAGTTAATGCGGGTGTATCCTTTCTAAAAATTTGAAGTCATAGTCAGCAGAGTATCAATAATACACAGACACTCAGACGAACAGACATGGTAGGGATCAACATTTGATCAACAGAATTTGAAGATATATATCTATTATATATAAATATACCTTATAGGGTTGCTAAATTTTCCTTTTGGATGCTGCAAATATTATGAGTAAATGAGTATATTGCTTTTTTGATAGGTATATTTATAATCTTTCTTAACCACTATTTTATATAATATTTTGTTAATAGCGATCATTTTAGTAGTTCAGTCAGGACTGTTTTCGATTGGTTTGGAAATGCGTACCCGCCGTTATTGCTATTTTGAAATCACTTTTTTAGAAATTTCTTAAGTATACTCACCTTGCAGCCTTCACAAGAATGTACGCCATAATGAAAGCCTGAGGCCTTGTCACCGCACACACGGCACAAAACCGTAGTACCGTCAAATTCTACAAATATATAAAAGGAAAAAGAGACGTCATTTATAAAATTCCTTAAATCTTGCTCATATGAGAAAACAAGAAGGAAAATATATTAAAGAAACTATAAATGAAATTATATTTACTTTTACTATCATTAATAAAATATAAAAGCCACAGCAACAGCTACCAATTAACGATAATCTTTGTTTTTCTTCACTATTCCACCATTAGTTTTTTCTTTCTCTTCTTTTTTTTTAGAGGTATATATATATACTTTCTCTTAGCATACAAATTCGTTTACTAATACGGGGAAGAAAGTTGAGAAAAGAACGTTAAAGCAACGGAGAAACGGAGCTCTTCGAAATAGAGAATTACCTCTGAAAGATTACGTAACTTTCTCCGGGGGAAGTGAAGTAAATAACTGGTTTTTGTTTCTTTTTCATATGCAACTAAATAAAAACGTTTTCATTTTTTTTTTTTGTGTAATCTTTGTTCGTTCACAAGAAGAAAGTTGAAAACATAAGTATTGAAAAAAAAGAAAAGAGCAAAAAACGCATACAGCATTACAGTGTATTCTGAGCATGAGAACACTGCGGAGATAAGGAAAGCAAAGAAAGTCTTTCTCTTGGATTTTTGTACGAGCATTTCTTGTATATGTATTTATGTATTATGTATGTACATATGTATGTATATACATATGAGTCGACAGATGATCAAGAAAGCAGCGACAGCACACAACTGGTTTTTGTTCGTTTGTTGATTTATTTCGATTTCGATTTGCTTTCATGGCATCGTTGAACTTGAAAATTTTCTTATTGTGTAATAATAGTGTGTCTGCGTTGGGTTGTGTGCGAACTCAAGATATTACATGCACTTGTCAATAAACATGTGATCTTCATATATATATATATATTTTTTACATACTAGATATATACCCAGTCGTTGAACGCGACCATAGCGTGGGTGATATGCACTTCAATCTAAAGTAAGTAAAAAAAAAAACATATACATATAAAAAAATCGTAGTTTGGTAAGGGACTATACCTATTTATGAAAAGCGTTATATTTCGATAAACAAGCTGTTGTTTATTCATAAAAATAATCACTTTCAATCTTTCGTTTAAAATTTTTGTAAGGTTAAGTTTGAAATTTTATTTTTTATTACAGTGAGACGTTAAAGCTGATATCACATTTAATTTTTAGGAACTCCTGCAAAGAATAATTATAGCGTCGACATTTTTTTATTTATATATGTTATGCGCAATGCGTTACTAATTTTCGAAAATCAGTATAATGTTGAGAGCGTCCGTCGTATTTATTGCGAATTCAAAGAAAAAGTCAAATATCAACTTGTTTACCTATTTTCCTTAACCTGGTTATGTTTCCAAATGCGTCTTCGACTAACCTATGGAAGCCGAAGCTTAGAAAAACTAGCGTATGTCCTTGAATATTGAAAACCAATTTCAGACAATTGCAATAACAGCTTAGTAATTGCTATGTAGATGCTTATATAGCAAAGTGCATTGCCCTCATTGAATCGACATTGGAATCGTGAAATCCATAGGTTCTCTCAGTTGAGATTGTTTGTAATTTTAAATTTCGCTCCATTTTTTCAGAACAGCTAATATACAATTGGTTTTCCGACAATGTTCGATAAATGAAATTTGCAAGGCTTTCAAATATGAGCCGATGCACATTCGTAAAAAGTATTGAAGTACTGAGAAACAAGATCATGGTTTTTTAAAGAAAACTGCTCTAAGAGATGACACTCATTTTGTCTGTCTGGATAGATAAAACAACGGAACTTTCGAAACTGGGGTATCAAAATTTGGAGAGAAATACTTGAAAAGATTTTCTAATCTCCAGTCATAAGGAGAGAATGTTTGGGGCGATTTTTCGGCTGTTATTGTAATTGGGATGTGATATTTCGAAATACTTTACAGTGATTAATGATTTTTTGAACTTTTTTAATTTACTAAGTCTTTATTTTGTTTGTTTGTTTGTTTATCGTAGTAGTAAGATGCGTTCTATTTATGTGGGCTTGGCTGTATAGTACATAGTCAGCTTGCTTTCAGATACTATTAGTTGCTGCTGTAGAATTTATTCGTTTGTGGAGCAATCATTCCAGTAGTTAACGCGATACAATTTATAGTATGCTAGCTTCGTAATGCGCATTTTTGGATCTTAGGAATGAGCCACTATAACTGTAATAATACTACGATCGTTCGGCCACCGGAAAAATGCCTGCAGTAATCCACAAGTTTTAGGCTTAAACAAATGTTGTGATAACAACAAAAGCGCTTGTGGCTGAATTTTAACGAATGGACACAGGTTGTCCAAGCATTTAAAATATATTTGTGGGAAATTTCACTAATTATTGCATAGTTTTGACGTAGACGTTAACCTTTCGAATTGTGCGGTTGTATGTTTTATTTCTTACGTTCATTTACTATTTTTACATTTAGTATTTACATATACAAGTATATAAAATCGGTACGTTTGTTTATACATTCATGTTTTTATTATTATTGGCTGGCATTCTGCTACGTAAATCAAGTTCATTGACATTTTCCACTATAGGCTTGAAAAAGATCAATGCACTCTTTGCATTCACATACATACGTAAATACATATTTATAAATATATATGTATATATATATATATAACCTCCGTATATAAGTAAGTAAATACATCCACACGTATATACGACATATATTGTACACATACATATGCAAATTGTGAATATATATTAGCCAAGTAATAAAATGATGATCATCGTGATTACAAAGTGTACGGCCGTGCAAAAGAAAGATAATGTATATGTATGTGTTTACCTAGATAACATTCACGAATATAATGAAAACAACAAAAAACCGCAATATACATACTATGCTTCGGTTTGTGCTTGAATTCATGACTGCATTACTACTAGAGTATAGTATCGTTTGGTGTTTAGCCAATTGGCGCTTAACCACTCAACCAAACAACAGAAGCACAGTAAAACTGCAACATCAACGTAATGTTTAAAGTTTAGTTTTTATATATATATATATATATATATATATATATATATGTATATAATATAATATGTGAGATTTTTTTAAAATATATATATATTTTTTTTAACTTTTTTCAAAACATATAACATATAACAAGTTATTAATATATTATCAAGTTTTAGGTATAAAGCAATGCCTGAGGTGGTGTGGATGTGTTCAGCATTCATTGTCAATGTGAACAAAATAACACAACACGTCATTGTGTGTAAACTTTCTGCAGTTCATTTTTGTTGTTGTTGTTTTATAATTTTTCTACGTTCATTGCACTCTGGGTGAGTGTGTGAAATATTGCAATAGTTGTTTGTGCAGAGTGGATAATGATGCATGAGACGAGAGATAAAAAAGAAAAGTGACAACAACACTACCACTAAGTCGTAGGGTATTTGAATGAGTGATTATTTGGATGAAATACAAAAAGTTTTCTTTCTCTGTTAAGAGGGGTTAATGGTTTCCCATGTGCGCAGTGAGACACACACACGCGCGCCTATATATATATATATATATATATATATATATATATATATATATGTATGCATACATATATATATATATATGCATACATATATATATTAACATGTATGTGTATATATATATTTACTCACGAATAGGTATACATATAAAACAATTGAAAATTATACTTTTTTGGTTAATCGAAATGAAAAGTGAAATTTTATTTATGAAACAAAAAAAGTTAAAAAAAATCGTAGAAGAAAACTTTGAAAGTGAAATTTTTTCTTTGGCCAAAAAAAAGACATTCATTAATCGTTTAAACAATGCATTCCAAACATTGTTTGACAAAAAAAGTTCGTTAATACGACGTTGAAGTTAAATTTAAAAAAAAAATTGCATAATTTTATATTTGAAAGAGATTTTTTGAAAACGGCATAAACGTTTTATGCCTTGCGGTCGGAAAAGTTTGTTTACCTTTTCAAACTTTTGAAAATAATATATTACTGAAATTTTTCGAATTCATTTAATAACCTTAACAGAGGCTTTTGACCCATAACACAAAATATACGTAAATAACAAAATTTCAATAAAATATAAAAAAAGTTTTGCTTATTTTTTTTATTTTCAAAGAATACTTTATGAGCCAGAAACCTGTTAAAAAAAAAGTAAAAACAAAAGAATTAAAAACATTTCCGCGTTTCCTAAAGAGAAACCGCTTTTAAAAAATTCAATGTCAAAACTACGTAATAAACTATAAATTCTGACAAAGAATTACTAAATATATCTTATATTCCGAGATAAATGCTAACAGAGATTTTTTCGTTTAAATACGCTTTGAACAAAAGCTCTCTTAATATTTCAATGAAATTTTCAAGGTTTACAATTTGTTACTAAAACCAAAGCTATTCAGAACAGCCGAAGAAATGCTATATGCATAAATTTGATTTCAAGTGAATTTTGCAAACCTTACACCTGTTGCTGTCAACAAACAGAAGATGAAGAATATTACGTTTGCCATAGAACCGAATTACGAGTACCTGCCATCTTGTGCAAATACATATCATTACTGCGTTTTCATTCCTATCCCCAAGAGTTTAAAAAGTACATTCGTTTTGGTCCAAACGTTTGCAATGCCTAGAGAAAAGCTTCGCAGACCCTGTAAAGTATAGGTTCGATCTGTCCATTTGCGTAATGTTGTTGCTAAACACCATCCTCATCACAAAAAGTGAGATATTGACCTCAAACTTGGCAAAAACATTAGATGCTTTTACACGCAGGTCGGTAGCAAAAATATATCAAAGGGCACTCCGAAAAATAGATACAATGTTATGAGACATTGCACACTGTTTGCACAAATATGGAAAAAATAGGTCATGCCCACTATCGGATTTTCATTTTTTTCTGTTTTTTTAAGATAAAGATGGTGGTTATAAAAAACTAGCTTACAGACTCATCAAACGTTCTTACTTCGTTTTTCTTTTTTTAAATCATGTGCGAATAAATATTTCAAATTCAAATTATTTGCTTTAAACTGGAAACCGAGAGTTGACATAATATATTATTTGGAAATTTTCTGTTTTAAGGATTGTTTGAACTCTAAACGTGTTTCTGGGTGCTTGGTCCTCATTTGAAACTTGATCTGCAAACTAAGAACCCCCTTCCATGTAAACTTTTGCAGCAGCTAGAATGCTAAGAGCAGAAAGCATTCTAAATCGACTCAGATTTTTGTTATGATTAAGAATACTTGCAAAAACATTATGAAATATACGGCCATACTGTAAAGAATGACAAAAAAAGTACAAAAGTTATATCTATCTTGCCTCAAGCACTTGTGTGTAATTTGCAAAGTATTTTGTTTTTTAAGGGAATACCAACCACATGTTCCGAACGATTCTTGCAAGGATTTTATTAATGGCTCTCTTAAGTAGCGGTTCTAAATTTGATATTGATATCTACTACCGTAAAATACTCCTCCATTTTCAAGCTCGACCCTAAGCCTAAATACCATGCGGGTCAATTATCAAATATATTTCAGTCTTAATTCTCGCGTCCGTAATATCTCCAAAAGCCAATCACGGAGGGATGGAACGAAAGATAAACACAGCTTCAAGTCTCGCTCTTATCAAGAATATATATTTGGATTCCTTATGTATATAGTTGAAATAACTCTGATTTTTCGGTAGAGTCCGCATAACATTTTATAAAAAACAAAAAAACAAGAATTATATTCGCCTGCAATCGAAAATTCTATACCCACTGCCTAGAACTTAACGAAAGAACTTTAAAAATGAAATTTTGGGACTTTATAATATACATGAATCTGTTTTTGTGAGGTGCTTTTTTATGCAATTGATTTTATGGGACTTATTTTATTTATGCAATTTGTTTTGTGCAGCTTTTTGTAAACGCTACATGAATAGGCATGGAGATAGATAGATAGATAGAGAGAGATATATATGTATAAGAGAGAGAGAGAGAGAGAGAGAGAGAGAGAGAAAGGTAATTTTGAAAATATCTTAGCCTTTAAAATGAGAAATTAAACTTTCTTTACATTTTTCGTAACGCTTTTCGTAAAACTTGGACCTATATTCTATGGGAGAATTTTTTTATGTGGTTGCTGCCGATTGTATGAAATAAATTTTGTTTAAAAAGTCAAAAATAATTCGTTATAATTTTCGTTTGAATATTTTTTTTTCGTTTCTTCTCCTTTCTACTGCACAAAAACTGGCTTGATTTGTATTGTTCTAAACTCAGCCGATCTTTTTCGTTTTTCTACAAATACTCTATCATCTCTAGAATATATGTTCAACTTGTTATCGTTAAATCTGTGGCAGTTTGTAAGTAAATATTCTTCGTTTTGAAAATAGAGATGTTCTGAATTTACTTTGTGCTATTGGCGTGTTCTTTAACTAACATATCCGATTTTCAATACCAATCTGTGAACAAGAATTTTCTCGAATGATTTTCTCAAATATGCAATCGATATTTTAACTTTTCTGATCATTAGAATGCCTAGCACAAGCATTACGTAGACGGACAGAAGGACATACTTATGTCGATTCAGAATTTGTTCCTGCTCCAGAATATATCTATTTTGTAGAGTCTCTGAAGTTTCTTCCTGGCCTCGCAAACGTTTAAACAAAATGAACATACACTTGTCCTTCGGTTGCTAGTATAATAAGAAGATGCTTCACCTTTGAACTTTGTAAAAAACGTGAGCCTAATATTGAATAACGTGAGAAATTCAGAGAGGTCGCGTTCAAGTAACGAGTTTATAAGTTCTAACTTACAGCTTTAGAAAGAGAGCTATTTAAACCTCAAATCTTTTCAATCTTCAACATTCAAGTTTTTACCAATTTTGCGTTAAACTTATTTTGACTTCATAGTCGATATAATTGCGGCCAACTAAGGGATATCAACCGCGTGAATTTTTAACTTTTGTTAAATACTTTTGCATACAGCTGCAACTTAAAATTTATAATAGGTATTGATCAAAAACTTTGAGGAGGTATTACCCAAAACTATTTAAAAGATCGACTAACTACTGATTGTTCAAAACAAAATACTTTGAAAATTTTTTTTAACCTTAGGAAATTTGGTGGCAGGCTCATAAATAAACTATGTTGAGAATAAACAGAGTTAAAAAGGAATGGAGAAATATAAAGAAATAAGATAGAAGCTTTCTTTTACTTGGAAACACATTTGCTTGATGTCGAACAGGCTTTGAAGGGGAAATGGACAAGAGGAGGAAGGGGATAAAAGTAAGCACTAAAAATGCCGAATGTTTTGCATTTGAAAAATATATAGCACAAGCCCATTATAACCGATATATAAATAAGCTAGCCTTGAAACACAAACAAAAAAAAACATTTATATCTGATGTTTTTTTTCTTATGTGGAATTTCGGTTTTAATTACTAAGCTAACAAAGGCAACTTCTGATGTCGAAACGTTTACAGTGAGTAAACGTAGAAGTAAAGACGAAATTTACGCTTTGATGAGATGAATTTACCAAACTAGGTCTAAAAATTTTTATGAAACTCAATCTCAGTCATTTAAAATTATATTACAAGGTCACTTTACAATTACTGCTCGAATGTCACTGCAAGAATATTGGAATTGAAGCTGAAAAGTACCTTACTACGCAATGCGCGATAAAAATTACGAAGAAACAAAGTAAAATTAAAGTTAAAGAAAAAAAGGAAATGTAGTTCAATAAACTCAAAAATGTATGCGGAGGAGAAATTTCTTCCCAATGAATGCTTAAATTATTTGGTTGTACAATGTAAAATATGTTGACCTTTATAACTCTGTGAAGGCAGGGTAATTGAACTCTTCGAGGTTACAGTCTGTAATCACCAAAGGGTATAAGTTGTTGTTGTTCTTATTACTATTTTTAAAATGAAAAATAAAATGTTCTTTCTTTTATTCTTAATATAATAAAAAAAAATTTCAAGTTCATTATCGTCTTATCAAAAAGTTCAAAAGTTGCTTTATTCAAATTGACTGTAAGTGAACTAAGAGATAAGTATTAAACATTATATACCTATGGACGATCATACATTATCTAGTGAATGAAACCAAATTAAAAACAAATCGAAAAGCAAACAAAGTTAATATTAAACATTGTCTTATCTAATGAATGCTAAGAAGAGAGAAAAGTTAAACAGCAAACCTTTCAACTTTTTATCTCTTGCAGCCACATATCAAGCAATCAAATATTTTAATAATAAAATCATCTCTACGTATGTACAGACAATATGTAGGTCAGACCGTGCCTCAACACTTACTAACCCAATGAATTTAGAAGAATTGAATTGTTTCTGTATAAATTTTAGTAAAGAGCATTTTATTACTAAACGATGACGTTTCGATGATGTTTGTCATTTTTACTTGATAAATTTTCCATTATATAAGAACAATTACCTACAATTTATTATGAGAGACGTCAGCGAAACGGGAGAAAAGGTTACTCGCGAATTGTAACACAAATATACTCAAAATACTTAATTTTGGCTAAAGCTAAGGCAAGACAATAAACATAACATAAGTCTAATGGAAAACACATTCATAGTTTAATGATAGTTTAATCGTTCAAAGGAAGACACAAGAGAATAAATAAATATCTCCTGTATATGGGAATTATGTGTTCCAGGTCTGCGTCCATCATCCCATTGAGATGGACCAAATTAATAATTTTGAAATATTTAGTTATTAGTTATACGTGATGCATTTTCCATACGATCCATACACACAAAATACATCCGAATTCTTGATTTAATGCCTAATGGATCTTCCAGGAAATTGTGCGTAGTTCATCTTAAAATGATGAAAATTTCTTTTTCAATGCGCTTAATGATTGATTAAGGTGTTAAATTTGTGAAGACTCTGCGATTTTTTGGGAAATATAGAAGTTTCTGAATTCATATATATATAATATGAATTTTGGGGCGGAAGAACGCCTTAGATTCTTGAAGTGAAATTGTTATGGCTATCGAAATAAAATACTATCGTAAACCAATATTGGCTTCGAATAAAGCGGATATATGAAAATGTAATACTGTTATACTGGAAAGGTCAGTCAGTAGGCTGATTGCGATCATAGAAACGAGATTTTATTAGTTTCCTTCCCAAATTTCAGATCGGTATGAGCTATAAATTGTGAATCATTTATATACGAGACTAGGAATGTTTTTCGACATTGTTTTAGTTGTTAGAAATATGGATGCGCCTTTGAGACTATACCCTATGGATGAATTTTCTACATAAATTCTTTCGACTTTGCTCTCAGATGCATATATCTGGGTATCGCCAACGGTATGATCAAATAATATTCTTAAACGTTTGAATGATAGGTTCAAAGGTAGATATTACGTTAATTTACCTAAAAAAGTTTTTTTTCATGTTTATAGAAAATAAATTTAAACTTTGTTTGAATAGAATTGAAATGTTTTTAATATTCATACTCCACTAAAGTAGCACTTCGCTTAGGCCGTAAATGCGGACAGAGTTGCCATAGTTTTGTAAGTTACTGTATGAGCTTATCTAATGGTATTCAGGCTTTTTCCGGACATAATGCATATGTGTTGTAATTTACTTTTCTATATTAACTGTAGTGTATGCGCCTAAATTTTTCTTGAATTTCTTGTTGCTTTTCAAAATAATATTTTCAAAACCAATTGTGACTTATAGTCTTATAGTACTTCCGACTTTCTATTTATGTTATTTTCAGATGAATTCTACTGAAACTTTAAATTCACACTCTATAAGAAACCTATTGACGGGGCGATAGAATATTATGTTCCATACAATTATAAAATTGTTATAGGAACTCTGTAAAAAAGTTAAATGAAAACTTATTGTACTTTTTTGCAGAATGTCCAGCTTTGATGTACTCTTAATAACGAACAAAGAAGAGAGAAAAGAAGAAAAGAAATGAGAGTTTCCAATAATCTTTAGCTTAAAGCATGAATTCATAAATTAAGGAACGATAAAATGCTAAACCAAATCTATTCGTCGTGTCTCTATTAATCCTTGAACTTGAAAAACTATTTTTTATATTTGTCTTAGAACTTTTGAAGAAAAATGTTCGTCTTTCAAACGTTCGAGAAGAAAATTGAGTGTGACTCCCTTACCGATGTTTAATTCAGGTTCTCCTTTTATGGAACTCGCTACCGTTGTATCCATAACGGGATATGATTTAATATAATCTGGTGTCTGTGGTCTTGAATCGGCAGCCATTATATGCACAGCATGAGAATGATGTGATGTTATTGTTTGGCTTGGGTGATGATGTTGAAGTTGCTGTTGTTGTTGCTGCTGCTGTTGTTGTTGTTGTTGATGGTGATGATGGTGGTGGTGATGATGATGGTGTGAATGTTGTGTCGTTGTATAAATTGTGTGAGACGTCTGATTTGGATTGTGAGGGTAATTGCTATTATAACTACTATCAGCGAAATGACCTAAATTTCTAGGGCCATCTGTAGTAGTAACAACATTACTATTATTATTATTGTTATTATTATTAATACTATTGTTGGTGTCGCTGTTTTTGTTGCGTTTTAAATGTACATTAGTATGTGTGGTACTACAATGTGTGTTTGTAGGGTAGGACAAAAGATTAATATTATTTAAGGGGATTTGGCCTGCCGTCGGGGGAGGCGGTGGAGGGGGCGGTGGTTGAATACCTTGCGATAATAGTAAAGAATTGTTATTTATGTTAGGCATAAAGATAATAGAAGAGGTATTGCTGTTAATATGCTTTGGGACAGTGGAGGAGGGGGAGCAAGCTGAAGCATCTGTCGGCACAATATCCAATTCTGTACCAGGAGCTATGACTTCAGAAGTGTTTGTAGTGGAGGTAGCACAAGGTCTCATATAAGTTATTAAACGATTAGACGGTGTTAGACATTCCCGTTTATAAGCAACATTTGGATAATTTCCAACACAGTCTTCTGCGCGTTCACTGTCGCCATTAGGTATATGTGATGGATTTGTTAAAAGTTTAGTCGATTGGTAATAAGTGGAACCGCTTGTATTGGGTGGCAGTTTTAAGGCATTTTCCAAATGTGAGTGACCAACAATCAGCTGAGGTGATGGCGCCGTCGTACTAGCGGCTGGTGTGCCCTCTATTTCGGGTTTTATAGTTTGATTGATTTGAACTTGTTGCGACATATGACATATTACGGATATTTTAGCACTTTTACTGGCTGTTTCACCAATCACTACGCTACTACTCGTTAGGTGGCTGTCTGAACTGTCGGCAGACATGAGTAGTTTCATTTTATTTTTAGTTACTTTTTCTGTTGCTTTTCTAACTATAAAAAAAATGTTTACTTTGCGCACGATTGCACAATAGAGAGAAAATTTTGAAAGAAAAAAAATAGAAAACAAAAACAAAATTTGTAAAATTTTTTTTCTTTGAAATATTTTTTCTTTTTTTTAAACATTCACTAAAAATTTCACTTGTTCTATTGGGAGTTTTATGCTTTTTTCCTTTATATAAAAAAACGATTCTTCTTCTGTTTAAATCATACGTAAATCGTTTTAAGTGTTCTTCTGTATATTTTGCTTTTTCTTATTCAAATATTGTTTCATTCTTTTTTTCTTTTCGTTTATGATAGCAATTCAGGCGTTAGTTCCGTAAAAACGATCTGCACATTGCGAAGCGCCGCTTGTTAATGAAAGGAAAATCAACATTTGCGTTGGATCTTGTTCGTTTTCACAATGAAACACTTACACATACGAACACATCCAAAGACAACTGAAGCGAACCTCTTGCTATGATATTGAACGACCCTGGCCCTGAGAGCCTATACAGGCTACATTGCTCTCCTTATTTTCTATTAATCGCTCACTCTCTTTAGGTTTTTTATCAGTTACTTTGGTCTCACGTGCTCTTGAAAATGTGTTATTAGTAAAAATATAAAAGCAAGCAACTAAGCATATTTAGTTGTTTTTGTTGCTTTGGTTGCTGCGTGTGCGCTTGTAGGTTTGTGTGCGTGTCTATATCTATATATATATAGATCTATGTATATATATATATATATATATACGCACGCATGTGGGTGTGTGTGTGCGTACCCATACGTGTGTGGTTATTGATTTTATTAAATTACTGGAGCTACTGGAGTAAACAAATTGTGATGTATTATCGCTTTGAAAGATGTGTGTGTGTATGCGAGTGTTTTAGCTGCTTAGTCACTGTCAATGTTATAAGTTCATTTAGTAATGCTTGCTAGCAATGCTATTACAACTTATTCTCTTTCTCTATATATCCCTCTCTTTAACTGCCCTCCTGGGAACACTGAATCATCTCTATCGTTACTGATGCGAGGAATCGGGGAAATTTATTTTAAAAATTTTGTAAACACGTGTAGGCAGACGTACCTTTTACAATCGTTTCGTTCATGGTCTCTTTCGCTCTCACTCCCTCCCTCTCTCTTTCTCTCTCTCGCTCTCTCTCTCTCTCTCCCTTTCTCACTGTTTGTAACACTCTTTTAGGGAACTACTCCCTCACTTTCTCTATGTTGTCCTAGGTTATAATCATCATTCAGTATGTAACGTAATAATTTTTATTACTGCTTTCTTTCGTTGTAATTCTAGCCCTTCAGCATATTGTAATGTATTCGGCTTAGTTTGCTCGCCCTCGATCATGTTTTTTTCTCTTTTTGTTTTCTTCTTTATACATACACAAAGACAATTTATGCACAAACGTATCTTCTCGATAACATTAACCTTAAAAGATTTTGAGCGTAAACACATATATGCATGATACGCCGTCGTTTTGGGTTAATAAACTTTTGATTCATGCATGGTAAACTTTTACCTACAGTTAGCTTGCCCTTCGTCATTTTCATTATTGTTATTATTTTTTACTTTTTTTTACTGTCTTTACAGCGAAAAGCCGTGTTTATTTGGACATCATGTGCTAAATAGTTTAGATTTTACAATCGTTAATTAATGAATACCATATACCAACGACTCTTTCCTGTTGCAGCTTTTTGCATTACTTTTTAGATCCCCGTTGCTAAATCGATACTTTCAATTTCCGTTTGCTGAGTTAACCCAATGGCGTGAGCACAGTTGCTCGCGAAACCCGTCCTTTAATTCAATATTTTTCTTTTATACCTGTCCTTTATCTTAAACGATAATATTTTTTTGTATGCCCTTATGTAATGGTTCCACAATCTATCATCCGCCTCTTGCAGTTCGTGTATATCTTTCTTTTGAGGTAGTATTTTACTTATTCCTTGTAAAATGTGCCAAGAAAGACTGATTACTAACTAGTCTGCCCTTGGATAGAATGAAGGTACGATATTCCCACAGGCAATAAACCATTAACTTAGCTTATGACGCATATGTACGCCCGTCAAAATGAATAACAAATACTTGTTTGTGTAAATAAATGAAGAATTACATTCAGACATTGAAATAAATCTAGGCTACCTGCTTCTCAAGGTCCGACATAATTGTATAGGAGTCTAATTTATAAAATGCAATGTAATAAATCAGTAAAATGAAGAAATTATTGAGAACATGGATTAGAATAAAAAACAATTTTTAAAGCATCTCATAATTTGAAAACAAGTAAAACTTATTTTCCTTATATCCATCACTAAAGAGTACATCAATTGTTGTGTTTCCGTTTGTGATAGTTCTGAAGCAAAATATCAGAGAGAAACCTCGAAGAATGTACATTTCCGCTGAATTATCTTATTTCTTATCACTTTATGGAAAGTACATATATGTTCAATATAACCTCGAAATAATCGATACTAATGAACGAAAAAGTGAATAATAAACGCTATTAACCACCTTAGAGTTAAGGAGGATTTAACTTTTTTTTCATGCTTCAATTACTAACTAAAGTTATAGTGAGAATATGTCCGCACAAAAAATAAAAAACTTTTCTTTTTATTTGCCTGCTTATGTCGTTATATGAAGTTATAGATGCGCAATGAAAAAGCTTTAATGGAAAATACAACGGATGTTGTCTGTGAGATCTGCAATGAACCTTCTCATCCTATAGCAGTAAAGAATGCAGGAGATATTAGGCTTTCACTCATACACAAATTTAATCATTATTATTTATCATTCGCATAAGTAGCAAAGGAGCTAAAGGATCGCGGATAACAACTCAATCATCGAGGGTTCTATTCTCAAATTCGGTATAGTTTCCAATACAGGCGAGCATATGGTCTAATTTATTCGACAGCCTTTAAATCCATACTTTGTAAATTTATTTACAAAATATACAGGCAATAAATAAATAAATAATTTATCATATTAAACATGGGAACATTTGCATATCGCGTACGACGGAAGAATTACGTCAATCTATTGCATATTAATTAATTATAAGGATCCTTTGCGGCGATCAACTTAACGAAATAACAAATATCTTCCTATTTGACATAACAAGTTACAGCTTGATTATGTTAATAGAACGAGACATCTTGTTATGTTTTTTTTTATAGCACCAGTGTATTTAAAAAATTACCAACTTTTTTTGCCCATTTTATATAGACATGCTTTTTGTCTTGAGAGACTTAGAAACTTCCTTGAAACAAATAAAAATGATAAGATTCGTGCAGTTCAAAAACTCTTACGATTCTGTCATTGCAATGAGATAAATGTAGAATATACCACTAACATTATTTACGACTTATGACGAGTACAGTCTTCAATACGTGCTCGCCTTTTACCTTGTATTTAGCCAAATGAATTAAAAAATTTCACATCACAATATATAGCATACCTAAATATAAAAAATTATGTGTGTGTGTATGTGTGCGTATGTCTGTGACTTAGGCGGCGTTTACTTTGAAAATGATTTCAATGACTATGTAAAATTTTTCCGGTTAAAAAACTAACGTTTTGGCTTCGCCTTTAAAAGACTTAAAAGTGAAAACACATCTTGTGGGTTCTGACGCTTTCACCTTTAATTTGAACATATTGGAGGCACTGACTAGGCAGCCAGAGAAAAAAATGTTCTTTCGTTTCTCATGGCGTTCAGATTAAACGTCAAAGCCTCATAAGCATTTAAATGATTAATTTTATTTTAGCTTATTCTTTTGGTGTATACAAACGTATATTCAGATATAAACTCAACTTAATCAAGCGATTTAGAGGCATAATAATTTTCAGTGATACCTCCGTGGAGCAATTATTTTCTGCAAACACATATATTGCACACTTATTAATAAAATGAGGTAATATCACTAAAACTACATTATATGCTTTTAAGTGAAATCGTTCTCACCGTACCATCCATATCACTTAGTGTTTTTCGTCGCTTTCTAATTTTATTCACAAAATTTGTATTAAGAAGCATAAATATTAACTTTATGTTCATAGACCTATTGTCAAAACGTGACAATACCTCTTTTTCATACACATACCTACAGGCTTATACAAAATACGTTTAAATGTGATATCAACAATATGAATTTAATTCATAACCGGGGCTCGGCTGGTTTACAATTAAAATTTTGCCTCTGATGGCGTTAGTATTTGTGACGTGTGTTTTAGCTTCAAGAAAGTAAAGAAGTACATTTATATATCAGCGCTTTTTGGTTTTTTTTTTGCGTTCTTTTATCATTTTCGATCATAGTATCTTATATTTGAAATTTGTTTTTTTTTTTATTCTTCTTGCATTGTATACATAAGGCATATCAATAGAAATCGACCTGCGGTCGGCACCCATACCTATGGTTCATGAAATTTGCAAACCATTTCATACAAATCCTATCCTATCTTAAATTACTTGCTGTCTCTCGTTGTTGTCTTTGTTATTAAAGGGTTTAAAAGTTCTAATAAGCGAGTAAAGGATGCATAATTTTTCGAAAATGGAAAATAGTGCCTTCTTTTTGGACAATGTAGGTCGATTTGAAAATAACCAAATAAATATATTATCAGTTTATGATGCTAACTCATCAATCAATAATTAATGTTGAAAATATTGCATATTGCATGTTGCAATGTTGCATGTTGCCGAGTATTTGTTTATTATTAACACTGTCATCTTGTTTTATAAGAAAAGAAAACATTGAAAAGTAAATAATAAAAAATACATAAATATAACGAAAATGATAATACCACAGCAAAACAGTAAACCAAAGTCATTGAACGTTTGACGATTTGTAGTTTTTCAATGAACTTCATTTATCATATACTAGCACGTAAAGAGCGCTACCGTAAACCACAGCAATGGCAGCAGCAACAACACAATTTATTACTATAGTCTTTCTTTTCTCTTTTTCTCATACGTATTAGCAACACGAAAACCTGTGCAATTACGTGGTTGCTCTGCCATGATGTTGTAATCCAATCATGTAATGTAATTATGTTGCTGTTGTCGTTATTGTTGATGGTTTTCGAGTTGTTGTTGTTTCTGTTGTTGTAAAAATATTTATACCGGCATTTAACGTGAAATGCAGGTGAATATTCTCTGTTAATGCTCTTGTTGTTGTTTCTATTTTTGTTTTTTACCCTTGCATTTCAAATTTTAAACGCGAAATTTTAACGCCTATTATTATACTTATTATTATGTTAGCGTTTTTTTAACGACAATTTGTAGCAATAAAATTTAGTAAGATGAATATGTTTTTGGTTTGGGTTTCTTTTCCTTTTTTCTTTTTCCATTCTACTTAATGTTATCTAATCACTATTCACGAAGAGGAATCAAAAACGTAGTCTTTAACAAATAAAAAGCACATAAAATGCAAAATCCGCCTTAGGCTGCATCTGAAGTATTCAATATTTTCTGTTAAGTACTGATATATCGAAAAAGTTTTAGATAAATATGAAAGGGAGAATATTCGACAGTCGGAGAAGAATAAGTTTATTTTCATTCATCTACTTGTTTATAAGTTTGGCCCTTAACTCATAACCTTTCATAAAATATTTAAATTATTCTAACAAACACTACCTTTTCTATTTTTCTTGGTGTTTGCTATGTTATCAGTTTCAAATTGACTGCACACAAACACGGCTCCCTTATTCTTTCCTCAGTTCGCTTAGATCCTTCCTAATCTTGGTGACCATTGCTCCTTGGTTGATCAAATATATTATTATTATTATTGTATAAATTTAGCCAGAGAATAAATTCTAAGACTAAAGTCTTAATGCACTAGCATCTAAGGCTTTCGGCTTTATTTTTATTAACATTATTACTATTATTATTATTAAAAGCTCTACCGCACTTGAGTTGCTAGTCGAGACTCTTGCCTACTCGGCCACTCAGGCGGATGATTGATCAAATATGAAAAACGGTTTCTGCTATAAGACAAACTTATTAGAAAAAACCATTTTTACTTTAATAATATTTTCTAAAATTTCACTCTTGCGTCGAGAAAAGAGTCTATGTATCGTATAATAAATTTCTACCTAAAAACTTTCTATCGTTTGGACGGATATCAAAAAGTGTACCTACAACGTTACGAAATGTTACACAGCTGAAGAACATTGGAATGAAATCACTAAACTTTTTTTATCTTTTATAGCTAAGGCATGAGAAATTTATTTTTCGAAGACTGTCATTTGGGCATCAAGTAGTAAACGCTTCAGCAAGTTTCCCAAAATATTCAAACTTTTTAATCAAACTCCCCTTCTTTTTTTCGCCTCAGTAAGTGCTAAGAAGAAACATATGTATTCATGTAAAAATTTGATTTGATGCAAACATCCTATCCTATGTCAATAATAACAGCAAAGAGCTAAATGGCTTATGACCAAAATTTGTAGTGTATTCGCGATTATCAGAAATTTCTACTATCGGTTTTGTCGTAATTTTGTGATGAGTCAAAACAAAACTAGATATGACGAAATAATACAAAAGAATCGAGTTATTAACAACGAATTTCGACGAAAATTGACTTACGATAAGGATGCGTGTAATTTGCGATGCATTTAGATATTAGAAATGAACTGATGAGAAACTTATCTTTCGATGATAGGTATACGAATTTCGATATACATGAATTACTTGCCTAATATAGTATAGACTTCGTACAAACAACAAAGGAATTTGAAAAATTTTTCAAATTAAAAATAAGATATAATCGCTTATTTAGGTCACAGCAAATAGTTATGTAAATAATAAAACATAAGTAATAAAATATTTGATAAACAAGTATGAAAATTATATTCGGCTGTGGCCGTATCTTTCATATCCCCTACAACTTTCTCTTAAAAAAGAAAAAATTAAAAGAAACCAAACCACCAAAATGTAAAAGTATACTCTTTGATACTGCGGGGCTGTAATTCATTTTTTTTTTTCATTTCTATTGTGAATATTGTAGCATACACCAACGGTAAGAATTCTTATCGTTATGTCTGTCGTAGCTTATGAGTAATAAGCAAAAAAACATAATATTTTAGTTTGCTTAAGAAAACAAATGCATTCTTCTTTTATGTTGTACTTGTTGTAGGCCTGCTCTTAGACCAATATAGCCCTTTTTCGATACAAAAGTGTTTTCAGTGTTTTCGGTAAATTTTTCGATATTTTAATGCCAGCAATGCATCCACAGAGAGAGACGAACAAATACGTTTCAATCGCTTTAGGATTTAATATTGATTATAGTCAATAGGGCCTCTGAATTTTCCTCCCAAGTGTTGTAAACGCTTTGACATAATGAATGCACTCTCAACCTTCGGTGGTGAGTATAACAAAAACAAGCGTAAAATGCATTCAACGTTGTGCACGTTCAATTCCGACAGTATGCTGAAACGTACGTCAATATTTTTGAGCGGAATTTCCTGAAATTAAATTTTCTATGTATTATTTAATGGATCATGCAGCAGAAAGATTGAAGAAATTAAAGTTATTCTGACGTTAAAAAATTCTCAAATTGTAAATCGATGAAATATGAAATTTGTTAACAGTTTGAAGCAAATTTTGAACACCAGTCGCCACACAATATACAGGAAGTTATATATAGCTTAGATTAAATTCTTTACATCCACCGCCAGCTTAGGTCAAGAAGACAATGTCTTTAGTAAACAATAAGTAATATAGTACGATATTGGATTTGAGAGCTAGAGGCAAGGCTAGCCATTTTTGAAAACAAGTGACGAAATTTCTTAGATTATTATGAAATATAAATGACACCATTTATAGATGCATATAAGAAAATAGATATATATGAACAGGTAGATTATAGATATACATAAACAAAAGTTAAAAATGGTATATAAATCCTCTTCTGTGATTGCGGGCAAACTCTTCTAACAATTGATTTAATTGATTTTGGAATTTGATCTAAAATATTTATAAAAGAAAATCTTAGAGGTTATGTTTACCATTTAAAATAAACAAACAGACAATATGTTATTGCATTCTCCGAATTGTTAATTATAGCCTGAATCGTTAACCGATTTTGCCTATTTCTGAAATTAAGCTAACGATTAGGTTTGACTTCCTGTCTATATAGAGAGAAGATGGCGAAGTTGTTTGCATAATTTAAGTTGATCCGAAATATGTATACATTTGTGGAATTTCTAAAACTTCAAAAGTCTAAACTTAGTAAACATTTACAAGATATGTCCTGCCTGGCAAGTGTAATACAATTTATTAAGTTAAAATGTAAATGGATGTTGTGCCAGATATTCACGGTTATTGATGAAAATATCAGTTTTCCGTTCTTTTTCTTATCGAAAATGTTGAACACTTGTTTAAATGTTTAACCATTTCTTAGGGTGTTGCATGATAGACGGACATAGATTATATTTGCGATATATTTACCATTAACGAGCACTTTATCTTTGCTTTTTTAACAATTTTAGTAATACACAGATAGACAGACGGAGCCGCATAATTCAATCGGAACGTTACATTGATCGAGATATTTATAAATATTTGGTAGCTCACGATGCGTATTTCTGGTTTATTACATTATACAACCGCGATGGCAAAATTTGTTTACCTCCATACTCCATTGATGGGCAGAAGAATAAATCAACTTTATTATAACAAAGAACACACGCGCCTTACTTTTTTTTTTATTTTGTGTTTTAAGAATTTTTTATGTTTGTTTTTTCTCTTCGCTGATATTGTTTTTCTTTTCGTTATAAAAGTTATATTATATGAGTCTTTTCCATATATATGCGTGTATGCTTTACTTGTATGTGCCGGCAAATTACTGAATGTGTGTTATAATGGCGGTTAATGGAGGTCATTCACTTTCGCATGAATTGTAATGTTGTCTCCACGCAGCGTGTTTTGCTTTATTTTGCGAGACCGTCTTATTCTAAAAACGACGAAAACAAAAAGCGCAAAACAAAAACACAACAAACAAACGGACTTTGGGTTTTAATTTAAAGTTTAAGAAGAGCAAGGAGTGTAATTCGTATTACATTCATATATACATGTACACTTACTAATATATGCATATTTATAAATGTATATGTGCGTGTGTCGTGGCGTTTTATTTATGATTGAATGTGTATAGTTTGATGTCACTTATTAGGTCTCAACGGCCTCTTTTAGGTAGGGCTTTGCGTAAAAAATATAAGAAGGAATATTCGCAAATGTTGTTGAGTTAATTTGTTTTCTTCTACGCAAGCGCAGGTGTCTAAAATTGCCACAAATATCAAAAGTTAATACAAATAGGTGCGAGTGTCTTTGACTTCAAAAATATTAAAAAAAAAAAGTGGTTCTCCGACGCTTGACACAATCACAAAAAATTTAGAAAAGTCGCAGTTTTCTGACATGGTATTAGTTTTGATATAAATTCAAGGGACTTTTTTTAACACGATGTTTTGAACCCTCTAGAATATAAGGAAAAAAATTCAGTAACTGAAAGAACTTTTTTTTTATTTTGAAACTTTGGGGTTGGGGTTTTTTTCTAAGCGTCTCCTAAAACACTTTCCTGGTCAAAGGTTTCCTGATATTAAGTTACTTGACAATTTTTAACTTCTCTTATACATTGACAGATGTTTTTTGAAAATTTATCAGTGCAACTTTGTAACGACGAGAGGCCGGTATACCTGCAAGCAGCATTTTTTTTTTTTTTTTTACTTTTAACAAAATCTTTAACATATTGAAGAAAAGCACAAGCGGGATTTTTGATACATTAGTTCAAACATTATTTATAAATAAAAGATTGCGTTTATTTTTGTTCGGAAATTGGATTTTTTTATTCAAATACGCTCTAATCACACAAAAATCAATAAAAAATTCTTTCAGGCAATGAGTTTTTCCCACATGTTGTAGAAAGTTGGAAGCATACTGTTAAGCTAATAAAAAAAAATTTGTTTTGAAAAATTGTCGGGGATGTTATCTCTTAAGCATACGTTTGTTCCTACTTTCACATACATACCTGACGCTAATCGTAAATTACAGAATTTTCGTACCGCAATTCCGAAATAAGATTTAATGACCAAAATACATTTATTTTGCAGTGTACCCTTCCTCAAGCTCACTACATTTTCTTGTTTTTTTCTGCAATTTTGGGGAAGCCTTCCATTAGAACTACAATAGTTGGTTTGCATGAAATTGACTTGAAAATTAATATTTTTATAATTTGGGATTAGGTTTGAAAACGTGTTAGATGTTTCAGTAATTCTTAGTGCAATCTATAAATTTTTGTTCATTTGCAAGAATTAGGTTTTTCCGCCACTTTTTTTCATCGACTCAAAATCCATTCATTCGTCATCCACTGATTTATTATATTATCCAGCGATTGAACTACACTCTTTCTATTTCTATTATTTTATCATCTAACAGGAATCAATTACAAGAACAGGTTTCTCCATGATCGTCTATGATTCAACAATTTCAAACACTTCGCACACTAATCCCATTTATACTCAGAACTCGACTCATGAAATCACTTTCATTCCCTCAAAAACGTTGTTGTAGCAATGTTGACAATGTTCTATTCGAATGAGTTTTATTTGAAGCAGAACTTAGCTAAAGTATCGTGTGCTAAACGAAGCCAAACAAACCCTTATCTTAAGTGAACTTCGTTTCAGCGTTGGTCTCGCAAAATACATTTATGGATTTACGCAATTAATCATGATAGGAGTAGTTGTGAGCCACCTTCAAATAGGACTTGTGTTTTTTTTTGTCATTGCTTGTTAAGACATATTGTTGCCTTCTCGGTTAATTCTCTTTCAAAGAATCGGTAATCATTGCAAGGTTTTTCCAAATTTGCAGTCTGTTTTTACAGCATTTCATCCTAAGATTGATTTGAAATGTGGGCGATGTGTACATTTGACACACAGCTTGTGGAACAATGACTCTACTACGACCGTAATTTAAATAATTTTTCTCTTGTAGAAGGCTCTACACATATGGATTTGAAGTGTGTTGTGTCGAATCGTTTCAAAACGAATAAATTAGAGGAAGTAAAGTGAACATCAAAATTGCATATTGTTGTCATAAGTACATTTTTGATCCCTTCAAAAATGAACGATTAATAGAGGCAGCTGCAAGGTTTCAGTTGCTATGTCTTTGAAAACGTCAATAATAGACAGATAAGCAGACGGTCGCAAATCGGAAGCGAACTTTATTCGTTATTAGCAAGCTTTGACAGTACGAACTTATTTATGTACACCACCTGTATATATATATATATATATATA
>CCAG010015565.1:0-155738 GCA_001077435.1 Glossina morsitans morsitans
TATATACATACATACATATATATATATATATATATATATATATATATATTTAATTATATATATGGGTGTGAGTGTATGCGTACAAGGAACGAATTATCGGGGTATATACTAATATACGTATATATATGTATCTACATATATTTATATACATATACGTATGTAACCGTATACGTGACTGCACATTATATACGTATTTATAATCTTTGAAAATGGCTTTTTTAGGAGTAAGTATCGTTTTACTTCTCTTAAGTGTATTGATACGCATCCATACATGTAAGCATGAACGAAAATTTGTGCTAATATAAGAATTGTAAACGATATTTAGTAGACACTTTTAATTTATTTTAAAACAAACTCTTTTATCGCTTTGGTCATAATATCTCAGTGCTGTCCTTTTAAAATTAATTTATTTTTGTTATTATAATTTCATTTTTTCTTATTTTAACACTACTTAAGTTATATGTATGTATTCGGTTGTTCGGAAACTCATTTGAAAAAATATAATATTTCGATACTCTATACCGTAGAGTGGGCATGGATGTTTTTTGCTATTTTTGTACAGATAATATAGGATCACCTACAGAACTAATGTGGTAATTTTCATCGTTTCGATCGATATCGATTGGCGCATATGAAAAATGAAGAAAGGACCTAAATTTTCTGCTTTCAAAAATCAAAGTGTTATTAGTTTATGTAGTATTGCGCGTAGTTCCTTGGGCTAATTTCATCGACTTCCAAAGTTTTTGCCAAATTTTAAGCCGTTGTCTCAACATCTAGCTCCTGTGGTTAGCAGAATGTTTATCATACGGATAGGAGGGTTCAGTACATGATATTGGTCAAGAAAATATATACTTTGTATGATCTTTAAGGATTCCTGCTGCATGTCGCAGTCATTTCGACAAACGAATTACATGTAAACATTCTGTAATATTGGGCGGGCGTGCTCTCTGCCCAATTTAACACAGTCTTAATACCAATTTATATGCAAGAACTTCCAATGTTTTTGGCAAACGTGAAATTGATCGGGTCGCAAAAAGAATATACCCCATCATTGGGTCCATATTTGATGGAGCAAAAACTGTTTCATAAAATTAGACAACATTTTTCACAAGCAAGCCTTGCTATATTAGCTGCCAATATATACAATGATAGTCTGGTTTAACCATTGGGTACGAATTAATACAATGAAATACTCTATTGGGGAGAGAACGAAACGACTTTCCAAACTATCTAATACATATATATGTGTATTAACTATTGAGTTCTTACTTTTTTGCAGATATACTTATCAATAAATACAGATTCACTTCATAAATGGCGTGATTTGCTTTTGATATATTTCTACGAATACAAATTTTTTGATGAACAACTCGTTCGAAGAAAGTCTGAAAAGTTTTTGAATGTGGCATGGACGTCATTGTCTACAGTCTATTACTCTTACAGGTCTACAATGTCAATCTGTTTATCCATCACAGCAGCCGTTTCATATATAGTCAAAATAGGTGGATAAATTTGGTCGATATAAGTTCAGTATAAAGATTTATGGTGAAGACAGTGATTTTTCAACGTGTACAATACAGTAATATAAAGAGGAAGGATAAACCAATATGAACACAATATGCAATATCGCACCATTTTGTTGCATAATTGCAACACTGCTTACATGTAAATAATGCGACGCGTATGTATTGGACGGTTTGCGCTGATCCTTGTAGATTATGTTCCAGTGCATTATGCACCTTATTCTGCGACAATTAAAACGAGTAATCAAGCAAATCGTCGGTACTCGGATAGCGATAGCGTCCGTGAGTGGGAGCCTTATAAAACTAACGTTTGTGGAAGAGCTGCAATTGCGAGTCCCTTTATAACGGAAGCCTCAGCTAAGGTCGAAAGGAAGTGGTGTCACGATCATAAAACTTGGACACTTTATAATTGGAAGAATGTGATAGGTCGGCTGAGTCATCGTTCACATTGGTTCCTATAAACGTCTAATTTCCGTATGAAGAACCGCAAAATTACCAAACGATCCGATCTGCTCGCTTGCTACAGTCAAGTAGGTTCCGCTGTGATTTGGGGGGCTAAAAATCATTCAGACACTTTACGAACCTATGCGCTAACAAATGGTGGCCCAACATCTTATTAATCAATAAATATTGTGTACATTTCAGGTTTACTATTATCTTGACTTTCCCCTGTACATATTATTGAAATAATATTTTGTCTCTCTCCAAGAGCTCAAAAATTCACAGACTCTTTTCATTTTTTCATTTATTTTACAATCATTTACACTTTGATTTGCTAATATGTTATAATATAGGGTGTTCGAAAATATACGCAAGATTTGAGTTAAATAAGAAGGAAGATAATGTACATCGGATAAGGGTATGTGTGTAATACCACATGGGGCAAATGGTCTTCACAGCTCTGTTAACTCTTTTATTGAAATTCTTATCACCGAAATGTGAAAGTACACGACTGACAACGTCTTATGTAGTAATTGAATTGTTTCATCTGATTTATGGCACGCGACACCGTCTTGTTGAAACCACATCTCGATCCCATCAATCGTCAATATTGTCATCATTAGGCAGGAAGAAATAGGTTATCATACCGCGATATCGAGCACCGGTAACAGTCATTGCTTGAGCAGCTCCATTTTTGAAGAAATATAGCAAAACTTTCATTATTTTTGAAGAATTGTTCAGCATTAAATATGTGTTTTCTCCCTCAGGTAATGCTCCAGTTTAGAGTTAAAGTGTTAGCAACTGGTTTTTTTTTTTTTGTTGACAACAATTTACTGCACAAATGGCGCCAAATTGAAATCTTCTAATCTGCTTTGGGACACTGTATGGTCCTGCTGCAAGGTTTATGAAGTTTTAGAGAACATTAGCAAATGAAAGATTATGTTTAACGTGAAAAAGCTAAGAAGTTACAATCGGGCAAAGGTGATCACTAAATGCCCTATATCTTTTTGCTAAATGCACCAATTTTCGTCATAAAATATCAAAACATGGACTTCATTGCCATTAAAAAACTCATTCTTCACGACAAATTATAGTATGGTAAGGGATCTGAAAAAAGTTTAATGAGGTCCAAATTTCCTATAATAAATTGATATATGAAATCATTATTGTGGATCAATATTTATGAAAACACAACCATTAAGCATTTGACCTAAATCTATTTCCATAGGGCACAATTTTAAGGTTTTCAAGCAGCTATTGTTTTTGGATCGTTTTGCAAACATCCAAGGAGCAACATAACATTAACTTTTGACACATGTCACTTGAACGATAGTAATTTTTTTTAGAGGCGACATCTGCGCGTTAGTCTCGATACTTATTGACCGAAAGATTGAAACGCTGTGTTCATGTAAAAGTTTATTTTTCATAAAAAAGTGCAGCGAGGGACCATCCAAAATATCCTTCCATAGATTAGTGTCCATATTGCGCAAAATCAGTTGAACGCTCTCTGTAATAATGATTTAATATACATATACACATACATATACACATCATTCATAGGATGACGTATAGATATCACCACTATTAGCGAATCCATGTGATTTTTAGATACGAACGTTCAATTTCATGACTATCCGAGCATTAATTTTAAAGATACGGTGGGTTTAGTGACGCTACTTTTGTTTTTGTAAAACAGCAAATAAATCTGAATTTCGTGTGTGAAGTCATCCTACATTGATGTGTCATCCTATGAACTCATTAAGTGATGTTCTATATAAAAGTGAGCTTCTTTGTCGTTTGAAACCAATTTATGGAGAAACTCTTTAAGAGTTAGTGATGCTACATTTACGCGTCTGAAATGTAAGGCAAAGGGCTACATTTTTTTTGTTCTGCATGCTGCCATAAGTACATAAATAATGCGCACTTCATCGTGCGAATTAACACAAAAATTTATTAAAACATATATTGAAAAAAAACTGAGTATGTTTAAGAAATTGAAACGAAAAAATGCGTATACCATAAAAAGAGTTAAAAGAGCAAAATTTCTCCATCTGAAAAAAATTACCAACTGAGATTTGTAACGGTTGCATTCAACAAGCTTCTGACTTGCATTCACAAAACTAAAATCCACTAAAATAGTTCAATAAAAAAAATAATCAACGCATAAAGACTAATTTCAGACCACACTTTTTGCACATAAATCGACAAATCGAGAAAAGCAAAACAACAACAACAACAGAAAATAACGGTAACTGTTTTAAAAGAATATTTTTTTATAGCATTTCTAAACAATGTTTTCAAGTAAGAAGGAAATTATTCAATTGCACAATTGCGCAATATTTTCTAAAATTTTATAAAGCTATTGACTGCAAACGCAACAAATCAAATTTAGCTGCATTAAGAAAAAATTGCAAGCATTTTGGAGTGAGTCAGGAATATCTGTTAAATAAAACCAAAATTAGATAATCATTAAATTTTTTTATTGTTACTGAAAATGTGTCAATTGATCGATTGATTGTATGCGATCAAATAACATTTTATAATTCTTCTATTCGCTTGTGGGGAGATTAAGAGAATTAGTTTCATCTCTCTCTCTATCTCAATATGTGCTACTTACACGATTTCAGCAACCCACTATGGACTAATCGTCATGGCTGAGTCGAATACGCACTGGTGCGTATCCGAGACGTGTAAGAAATAGAATAACATACAATGAGTTTATCCCTTTCTTCTAAAGGATAAACTCATCATGTTGATTTTCGAGGCATAGCCTAAAGTCCTTTCAATTTTATTTTTTTTAAATCTTTTTGAACATTCTAATTTAATAATCATACATTTACGTTTAAGACAGATATGTTTAAGAGAAAAATGGATGTGTAACACCAACATACTCCTAGTAAAACTCAATCTTTCTCATATATTTTATATATATATTTATGTACACATTTAAATGTAATGGTGAGCGCATTAACTGAAGTTAACCAAGCGAACCAAGCAACTAGTCTTTCTTTCTTTTTCCAAAGTAAAAGAAATAAAAAGTGATCTTTAAAATGATCTCGACATTGAAAAATACAACTACCACTACAAACCAACCAGAGTGCACTTTTCACAACAAAAATCAACAATCATAACAAGCACAAGTATTTAATGGCATGAGCAACCAGATCAGAAGAGACGTCATTGCACTGTTCGCCTATATTCAAAACTTAAACAAAAAAAAATGAAAAAAAACAAAGAAAAACAAAATGATATTGAAAAAAAAAAGAAAAAAATGCATAAAGCATAACAACGGATGAATAACCGACATAAGCCGTTGATCTTGTGCTCAGTTAATGAACATAATCATCACCTTCGCCATTATCATGATCATGTGATATTGAATAATGTTTTATTGTGTTGTTTCTCTTTTTCCTTTTCCATACATACATACGTATACATTTTAAGCAGATAATGACTTTTGGTTTATGCATGAAAATTTTCACTAAATTTTCCATTTCAATGTAAAGAAGTGTATTGTTTCGTGTTTTTTGTTTTTGTATATAGTTCAAAGCCACGGATGTAGACTTGCTTGCCGTAGGTAACAAAACTGGCTAGTCAGTCAAGCAACCAGCCACACAGCCAATTGAACTAGTCGTGAGGAGAAGCGGAAAGGCTCTCCCATTCACAGATACTTTATACACACTAACAAACTCACATATATATACAAATACGCATACACACACACACACACGCATACACATACACCTAGAGAGATTTGTGGCGCAATAATTTTAAGAAGATTGGATCATGTTTATCATGTTGATGTAGGTTCGTGGTGCGCTCACATTTACTCTAAAGGTATGTATGTGCTTAACTTTGCGATTCTTGATGAGTTTTTACCATTGTCAGCATAGTGCACGTTTGTAGTGATATATTTTTTTTCTTGATTTTGTCTTCACTTAAATCGTTACTAGCTGCTTGCGTTATTGTATTGTATTTTCCACAAGTTTCTTTTCCTATACATTTATATATAAACACACCTATATATAAAATATATATATATATATGCATATATATGTATATATGTACATATATTTTAGTTGAGCAAGGTCTTTAACCCTTCAGCTAATAGAGAAAAATTGCAAACAATTCCCTCGTATCAAATATAATATATACACTTGTGTATACATGCGTTTCTCTATGTAGTAACTGGCGTTCATTGCACTTTTGCGATTCTTTTATTGCTAACGTCATCGTCATGTGCCGTCATGTTATAGTTCTTGTATAGTAAACAAGATTATGTCAGTAGAATTCGACTTGTTTCTATCACTTCCCGATGATCGTAAGTTAAGTGTTCAGGAGAGTGAGTGCATACGAATAATACTCGAAAGGGGAAAAACACCGAATACGAGCGAATTACGTATCGATATATAAGAAGAAAAGATCACACTTAGAATAATGTACCGCAGATAATAGATAAATAATAAGCAAAATGTTTCAGTAAATTGCTTACCGATATAAAAAAGGGATGTAAAAGGTTATGAAAGTGTCTCACCGATAATTGATGAAGCAAAGTAAAAATAATATTTCACAGAGTAAAAGTAATGGTAAGCGATTAATGCACACATGGGGTAGGCGCCCGATGGCTGCTCTAGATTATGACTTTATAGAATGTAAGTTGCAGTTTAATTTATTCGAGCCCTAAAAATGCTTATATAACAATTTATATAACAGTTTGTGCAATAGCATAGTACGTGCACGTTGCCACGACCATGAACCAATTTTTTAAATAATTTTTGAACAACTTCTTAATATTATACAGAGCATACTCCAGGAAAGGTTTATTTTAAAGCATATTTTTTCCTGAATATTGCCAGTAAGCCTTTGAGAAATATGTCGCCGTTAAAGGAGCTCTTATAGTCTAGAGTAGTGAGTCACTTTAGATGAAAGGTACCCAACCCTTATGCCCTTCACTTTTGACTTGGTTAGTATCATATTACAAACGCTGTAAAATTGGTAAGAAGAGGTTATAGAGCTGCATGTTATTTAGTCAATTTGTAGGACTAAGTTTGAAAACTTAATCGTGGCCCGATTACAAACGTGGTCGCAACCCGTTGAAAAATACTGAGACCATTATTAAAAAAAATGTCAACATCAGCGAAAGGCTTTCTTCAGCAGATGATAATATTTTGAGCAAGAAGTCACTGTATCCAAGCGTTTGAGACTTTAGACATCCACTCCACTACGTTCTTCGTAGGCGTTCTCCATTTCAGGTATGTTTATGTTCGTAGTACGTTGCATGTGGGTGTGACAATAAGGATGATTTACTCCTCGTTCAACTCCCTTTCTTCCGTCTCCTTTTGGTTTTTTTTATTTATTTTATTTTTTATGGGTGATAGAAACTTTTTGCATCTTTGATATAAATAATACAATCGCCCTCACATGGATTACTGGAAAGTTTTCTCTGTTCTGTGCAAGGAATGCATTTTTTTTTAACATTGCTATGCTAAACATGGGGTACAATAATTTTGTCTTTGTCTTCTTTCTATTTAAGAATGATTGATATTGAACCCGTTCATATTCTAATATTTGACAGTAGAACCGAAATGTCAGTTCGTAGAGATTTTTATAAAGTTTAACAGTGCTCAGTGATCGCTTAACGTAATAGACAAAGCAAACAATGAACTAAATAGAATATTCAAATGTGGATACACTTTGAGTGCAGGGCGTTCAATATACGCCCTTCGAGTTGTTTTTCTTTTTGCTTTGGATTTTGTTTTCTTTTTCATTTTCACATATAAACACAGTTTTGTAACTGTTTTTACTTCATCTACCCACTCGTACGTTACTCTCTAAACATTAATGCCGGTGCCAGTGATTGTCTTATAAACGTATGTAAATGCATGTTGTTTACGTGTTTGTGAGATTCTAACCAATGTTTTCAAAATCTTAGTAGCCAGTTGGCCTGTAATGATTGCCTTAAAAATGATAATTACCAGATAACACGTGATTTTATAATATATGTATAGTTGGGGGTAATAAACTTTTCATAGGTTGTGCTTTCTTCCCGTATGTATATACAACCGTAAATATGCAATGCGCATACGTGCGCGTACATGAATGTTTACGTATGCAACTATAGACATATGATAATTTTATGGTAATCAGTTACGTTTGTGTTAAAGTTCATTCCCTTCTGGTTTCATACGCAACGTATTTAATTGTACACGTATGTGCATGACATTATCATTGATTAAAGATTAGGTGACAAAACGTGGAGAAATAAAAATAAACCTTACTTAATTTTTTGTATATCTATCTGAGTATGAAACTTCGCAGTTCATAGACTTCCGTAAATATTGAAAAAAAAATTGAAATGTTTGTTGTTTAAAAATCCTTAATTTTACTAAGATCTTACGAGAGCATCTTCAAGAGTCCTTTTACGTGAACTAAGCTTTTATAGTGATTCGCCCTTGTGTTGCATATATTTTCATACGCATTTATTGCTTTAGAATCGAACGCATGCTGATGCGATAACATTCGTAAATAATGAACTCTGCCTTTATTCAAAGATTTTTCTTTACCACGAAGGGAAAAACTGAACGTGATGCGTTTTGAAAAGAAAAATGACTTTGCCTCCATTCCATGTCTAGGACCAAAGTTGCCTGAAATTCATGTTTTTTTTTTCATTATTTTCAGTTCACAAACACATCTAAGAAATCAAACGTTGTGGTGTCGTTTCGGGTTTCAAGATGCCTTTAAACCCAGTTAAGAAGCACTGTTAAGAAACGTTTAAGAAAAAAATTTTCCGTCAAATTAAACATTGGTGAAATTAAACATTGGTGAAACCATAGCGTTTCATTGCAAGTCGCTCTTAATTCAAGATAAACCCAAACGTACGTTTCGTATGTCAAAAAATACATGAATAACTCTGCATTTTTTATGGATGACAGGAGTATTCAAAGACTTCTGTTCTCTCACAATTTATAGTTTCGATGATGACTTTTTCCCGAAAAGGCTCACTTTTATCCAAGTATCACTTACAGTGTACGATACTTCTTTAATTGGTCTAAATGTCAATCACCAGCTAAGACTAGGACTACAATTAAACACTGCTAAATATAGGGAGACTTTATATCATCTTTGGTTACTTACGGATAAGCAACTGGACAGTTTTCGGTCCGATTTATATGCAATCTGGGGCTTAATGGTTTTCTTCGAAAATTTTTACCTACATATACGCAGCGTAAAACGTTGAAATTAAGTATATTCTTAAAATTTACGACTTTTCAGTTACTGCTCAAGTTTGCACATGTTTTTTATTTCTTCGATATAAATAGATGATAGATCCATAGATCACTAATGGCAGCTAAAAGACATGAGGCATATAAGTTGCAGCGTATATTGACCCACGTCCAAATTCGACGCACAAATGATTCTAAGCAGGTCCATGACTTGCCTACAATTAGCAACGGTTTGTACATAAATCTACGTATTAGCGATGATGAACATAAAAGTTTCCCTCCGGACGCATTAACAACGCTTCATTATAATTAAGCGTTGCTATAATTATAAACTAGCAACTGAATGTCGTAATTTCTCACCCATGCTCACAACTGGGTTTTAAGCCAACAGAATAGTTAACAAGGTGTAAACCAAAGTGATTACAGTCCATAACAACGACAACAAGGGCCATGACATGGAATCATTTTCATCCTCTTCAAACGACTTTACATCTTTACTTGTTACATCTCTGTCCGCCTATCCTACTTATCTACAATAGCAAATCAGTCTAAATTGTCGCAACCACCAGAAACATCAGAAATTTACGTATAGAGAGTAAAAATTTATTTAATGATTTTCTTGTTAAAATATATAAACACTTTTACTTATTATTTCTTCGCTACATTATGTCCAACGCATTATTTTTCGACTATGGTTAATGCACTTATGTATATTGTGATGCTGGCTGGTTATCTTATGACAAATTAAGATATGGCAGCTTATAGCCTCGTATCAGTGCTCTTACAAGTTATTTACGCCTACTTGGCATACTAGATTTCGCTCCAGTAACAGAAAAAGGTTTTGTAGAGAATAAAAAAAGGGCGCTTAAGCCGAATAAAATTTTTGACTTTAATACATTTTTTTTGTACATTTCGAAAAGTACGTGAATAAACTTTGCTGGATTAAGAAAAAAAAAACTCATAATCATTTTTATTTTTTTTTTGGTGAATAAAATGCCAAAACTTTCACGTTTCCATTAGACAATAGGAATTAAACAATGTGACTTGTAAATTAAACCAATTTAACTTTTCCAAGAAAAACAGTAAGCACACACACAAGCATACATTAAATGAAAACAATAATAATAAAAACAAGCATATAAACGCCAAACATACGGCATACTGCAAGCAAAATAGTTGTTGGCCAAATTTGAAATGCATAAGAGCAACGAAATAGCATATGTATGAAAAAAAGGAATACAAAGTAAACTATAAGTTTCCACAAATCGAAAAAAAAAAAGAAATATAACAAGAAAATCGAATCGAAATATGGAAAAGTGGACTAGAAAGTAAAGTAACCAGCTTTCGAATGACTTCTTGAAGACCAGATACCTTCTGATTTCAGATACTTTTGATATTTTTAAGCGCACTTTTTTGTTGATCTTATTCCTGGCTGAATTTAAACATTGAATAAGTTCAAAAGCTTTCAAGTCTTAAAAAATGTTTTCAAACACTACCAAAATAATATCATATGCCTACGGTTTGTAATGCTATTGCGGCTAGTTGCATATTTTCACTTTATAGCTTTCATTTTAATTTTTTTATTAAAGGTCAAAATACTCAACTTCGTACAAAATTTCCAAAAAAAAAATAATAATAAATAAAAATTAAAATAAACCAAAAAAAAACAAACAACCAGCATTGGGGGGTATAATGCCCTGTACAAATTTCAATGAACGAGTACAACAGTCAATTGTGTGATGTATTGTAAGTGAAACATGTACAAAACAAGAAAAGCAAAAAAACTCTAGTCAAGTATGTGTCTCGTATACCTCTCTCATGTACACATCTCGTCTTGTCTATATTTATATATTTATATATGTATTTATATATATATACATATACACATAATATGTATATATATATGAATAAATATGGTTTTGTGTGTGTAAGTCAGTCAACTTTCATTTAACGATCACTGACTTTGAAGTGCACAGTTTTAAATGCAATCTTATAAAACGCTCATAATGTCTTCATGCCAACAATAAAAGGCCGGGTAAACTACATATAAATAAAAATATAATTATTTTCTATATATATACATATATGTAAATACACATTAAACACATATATATACGGAATGAATATATATCTATTTATGTGTATATATATAGATATATACATTGGGTTTCATACATACATATACATATGTATATATCCTATAGACCCTATAAGCACATTTTCCATTAAAAGTGTCTTTCGATATCTACGAAAATGCTTTTTCGATTCTAAATAGCTGCAATATTAACTTTTCTCACCCTCTTTTTAATTATATTTTCGCGTAATACAAATGCGCGTATGATTTTTCTCTCATTCTCTTTCATCCATCGACCATAGAAGAGAGAAACTGCCGTAAATTGCCATTCCTTTCGTAACGTCATAAGAAAACATATGCCGTTAGTGTGAAACCCCAAGTCGGACGGTCTAAAAACCAAAAATATTTAAATAAAAATTTAAAGAAAAATATATTTCTCATTAATTTTAACACATTTAAAATAAAAGAAATTACAACTCGTTTGCCAGCAAGTTCGTAATTAACACGGTTTATAGTTTTATATTTTTTTATCAATAATCTTTGATTAACTCCCTGCTCATGTACTGAAATATCAGTATTTAGTATTGCTTTCCTATTGGCTTAACTCCTACCTGAAAATTATGAATATCCAAAATTCGCTTAACGATTTATTATTTGTTTTCAATATAATTAATTACGTTAGTATGGTTTTGTATTATCGTCTCACGTCGATTATCAGGTTATTTCACCACCCCGTCAATAACGCACTCCTCGCTCTCACGCACACTGTCCACTTTTTCTCTTTTCACGTTAAGGTTAGATGCAACTTGGAAGCAAATATGTAGAAATCTAAAAGTTTCCTATTAATTGAAATTAATGCAAAATTTTGAAAAAATTTAGATTGACATCTGCGTTACGCCTTTAAAGTGAAAAACAACAATAAGAAATAAAAAAATTATGCTTGCTTTTTCCTTTCAGTTTGATACTCAACGTAGGTAAAACGCGTCAATCTGAATAGGTCATTCATATATCAAGTTTTTGAGATTTCTCTCTTTATTTATTTTTTTTTCACTCTTCAATAATCGACTCTGGCCGAATTGTAAAATGATGGATATGATCTAAGGAAAGGATGTTTGTGTCACCTAATATATTTACTAAATGACATAGTCCTTCTCAAAGCTGTAGCGTAGTTGTATGCATTAATTATATAAGGCTCTATATATGGATGCATGAAGTTATTTATGATAAGCCCTTTGAGAATCTAAACTAAAAAATATTCTCACAAAAACAAGTATTATATTATTATATTATACTATTAATATTTTCTAAAAAGTAATTAAACAAATTGGAGCAAATTTTATTATGCAATCACGAAATGTATTGAACGTGAACAGTTTGAAGAAATCAACTGAAAACAATGTAAAATGGAAACAAAAAAAAGAAGCAAAAATAACAAAATGAATAGAGGGTAACCGTGCAAGGCACAATAGAAATATTGAGACGATGAGCCAAGCTAAAAGGCAATTGACCGCTATAAGCAAACAGATAACTACAATCACAACAGCAGCACCACCAATGGCATCATTAAATGCAACAACAGCATCATCATGTACAACGTCCTGTGATGACATTCACCCCAATTCGCTAAAGCGCATAAAAATACTCTTACACAGATGTATTAGTGCACACAAGATAACGTAGCAAAAGAAAAAAAGTAAGAAAGTTATGTATAAGGTTTAAGGCGGATCTCTGATATACTCACCATTATGTAAGCCGATGTATAAAAATTTGCAAATCATTCCTTTTTTCCTTTGCTTTCTTTTCTATAAATTTGTACTTGAACGCAACTTGAAATTTTACATGACCCTAAAGAATGTATTTACATTTGATCTCTAGCCATTCGTTGGCAGTGAAAAGTTCAAGTTTAAGTTTTCTATGTTAGTTTTGTTCTGTCTCCGATACTTCTTATATAAAGGGATCTCATATCTTAAACCTAAAACGAGTGGAAATCTCAAGTTAATCTCTTAGCTCACCTATTTCGGCGTTACAAAGCACAGGACAAATCTAGTATTGTCTTATGTTTTGATGGTGAATGCAAAAACACTTACTCGCATATTGATTGGGGAGGAATGACTGCATTATTTAAAGTATTATAGGTTGTAAAATATTATAAAATAACAACAACAATAATAATAGCAATCTATATATATATTGTTGGAAAAACACACGAGACGCGTTGTTTGTATGAGACGTAATGACGTGTATGCAAAGTTGTTACGGCCAAAAATGTTGACACATTTAATGATCATAATAACGATAATGAACGATATTGACGAAATACGTTGCTGATAATAATGAAAAGGATGGTGACTATGATGTGTAAGATATATTTACTCGGCATATGTGCTGCTAAGGGACGGAATGCTTCGAGTAATTGCCATAACACAAATAATAAGATGTAATTGTGTGTGGCTGCGCGCGCGCGCTTGTGTGTGTGTATTTGCGTGTGTGTTTGCGTGTGTAAGTGTGGAAACGAAGGTCTAACCACAAAAAAACCTTAAAATAACGTGTTCCCCAAAATGAAACATGATGTCTCGTAACGAAACACATGTGTAACTGCATAGCAATGTTATGTATATGTTTGCTCTTGCATTACCCTGACGCCGGTGGATTTACTGGATGAGTGGTTGACTGACTGCATTATTGCTTCTGGGAAGTCTAGCAAGAGTTAATTGTAAACTTGAAATTCTTTTATGGACGGTTAAAGGTGCCGTGCGATAAAAGTTGGACTTGTAATGTAGTTTCTTGTTTTTTTTTCTTTGCTGTTGTTGTTGCTGCTGTTATTCTCTCATATATTTTTTTAATGTTTATTTTCGTTTTTGAAAGCTGCTGTTATTTTTGCTATTGTTAGTTAAACTATAAAAGTGCATTAACTTTATTTCGGTAAGCGCTATGCATGCAAACGGAACAAATGATCGCTACGAAAGAAATTTGTTCACAATCTGTTTCGAAATTTGTTAAAATCTCACATTACCATTCCGAAATGCTGTGCAAAAGTTTTTCATAGCTTAGTTGCGTAACGTATGATACCCGTAGGAGTATGCATTGGGGAACCTAGAAAGCATTTATGTATTTTTGAACGTTTTCAACATAATAACTTCGATGGGGTTATGTCCGCCTGTCTACCCTCGCGTTTATATGCCTCGCTATAAACTCTTAGATGACACAATTTCAACTTTGAATATTATTATTACAAACGTAAACACGTATAACAATAAATTATATGATAACGCTATCATAACTTATAGCCTCATACATGGTTGTTTGTAGGCATTAAAAATATTCGATTCAAGCTAAATAAATATTTTCTCCCTTGATTTTACAAAAAGTTGGTTTCACTTTTGCAATTTTTTTTGTAAATTTTCTTTTTTTAATTAAGATCGTTTATGAAAATTTGCAACTTTCTACATAATTACCAAAAAAAAAACTGCTACATTGCTCTCCTGCCGTTTTATTTTTGCTATATTACAGGCAAAATCAAAAAAAAATTAAAAAAAAAAAAGAAAAAGTTCACGTAAGTTTAGTAATTCAACAACCCACTCACAGCATGCTGTACATAGCAATGTTACTAGCAACGTCAACCACTTTGCTGTTGTGTTAAATTTCATTTTGTTAGTGCCTTCATTATTCGTTTCTTTTATTTTATAGCCATCGCAGGGGGTATACTAGCTTCGATAGAGGATTGCAACGCGTGGTAGTTCGAATCGGAGACTCCCTTAAAGGATACATATCCTCAATCAATATATAAAGAGAAGAGAGAGAAGAAACAAAAAAATGGAGCCATGTCTGCCCGTATGCTTTATATTAGATGTATAATCTCAATGTTTTTTGCCTAGAAGTATAAAAATGATCGCAAACTTTTCCGTATCACATTTTTCAAGTCAAGTTCATGCAGATGGCGAGGATTTAACAAGTTCGACCCAAGCCAAATATATATGTTTTTTTTTTTCTCTTCTTGCATTTTGTCCTTATTGTTGATGTTACTATGTGCGGAGATAAGTCAGTTATTTGCCTTGTTGTTGGCTTTGTTGTTCTTTTGCTCTTCTCCTAATATCACAGAAACAAGACTCACTCACTTCACTGCCATACCGTACCCATAAACTTGATGGCAATGAACCAGAGCACCAATGACCAGTTAAATATACAATAACAAAAAATTTCGTGATGATGCTAACAGTGAATTGTACAGATCATTACAATAATGATGATCATCATTATCGTTATTATAGCAAATTATTACTCCAGAGGAACCAGTTTTTCTTTCTTAATAATTTGCTTGTGTGTGTACACTACATTTTTTCATTCCCTCTCTGTCTCTCTCTTTTGGTCTCTCTCTCTCTCAATCAATTTCGATTTCGCTCTTGTTCCCTCTCTCTCGTTTAGCATTTCATTTATTGTATTACATATATTAAGTTTTCATGAAATATTTCTCATTGCTTGCAGTGCAATGAGCGAAGTGCATTGATCTCTTTTAATAACCGGGGTTGCATGGCCGGTCATTTGTGGAATTTCATATTGATTGTGTTGTCCTAACATTTTTGTAAGATGTCTATTTCTTTTTTTCGTTAACGTCTTCTATTCCTTTCGTATTAAACGCTGCTTTCTAGCAATTTCCAAGGTACCTATCTAACAGAAACGGAGTAAATACTGATTGATCCATTTACGGGATATATTACGTACACGAAATACAGTTAATCAAATCCGGGAGATTTGTGCGATACAAAGTGAAGAGACTTCATAGTTCAATAATTGTTTTAAGATTAAAGAGCGTTCCCCAGCCTATTATATCCAACATAACTTTTGGCACTGGTTACATTCTCTTTGTGTGGATATACATGTGTGTAAAGTTCAAAAACACTTAGGAAGCGTCCACGTTTTTTTATACTGATCCATTAATGAAATCATTTTTTGAATCGATTTAGGCATATCTGTCTGTCCGCTAATTGATGTCTGTCCATGTATTTTGCATTCAATCTACAGATTGACGTGTTTTGACTAAGAGAAGAGCCCTATTGAAAATGGATTGGATCGTACCATCACTCGACATATAATGCCTTTTTTTGAGAAAATCGTTATATGAAAAAAAATTGCAAGTTTAACAATCCCTGATATTTGGACATATTAAGTAGATGTGAAAAATTTGATTTGAATCAAAACAATTTAATTCTTAACATGTCACAGTGAGCAATTAGTCCAATAGAATAGTTTGGCATAGAAATGAAGTATACGAAATTTGGATCAAGTAAGTGAAGCTGGGAAGTAGGCTTTCATGAAAATTGGTTAAAGTATTTTATAATATTTTAAATATACATTAGATAATATATGCTGACTAGAAAGATATTCTTTTCCTTCCATAGTTCAACGAGATGTTGACTTAAACAAATTTTAATTAGCAAAGAAGTGAATGCGTTACCTGTATTCAAACCAAATATGAAGAGATATTCAGTGCCGAACTGTTTGCTAAAAGTTTCATTTCAAGGAAACCATTTTCTTAGGGAAAATTTATTTAATTCAGAATTCTCATTAGAGATTGAACATTGTTACTGAATGCTATTTCCTCAGTATCGGACAGGATCAATTACAAGGATAGAAGTCAATAGGGTCAAGCTCAAATATTTGAATATTTTCAAAATTACAATAGAGCGACTTTTGCCTGATCGCGAATAACTTCTATTTTTATTCACGGTAACAACTCATAGCAGTCGCCGCATTCCACACTTGTAATCCTTTCTAACACAGAGTCGTATCCCATTGAAAGTGTATTAAATCTATTAGAGTAAAGATTGAGCGTAAAGTACTTGAACTTAGCAATGAATTTTGAGGAAATGCCAAAGACACTTTGATACAATATGCACTACTATCGGGAAGCATGTCCGTTTCCAATGAATTATGATTGAAGTTACGATCCCATTCAACTGTTTTGGGAACTCATTACACGACAATGCAAACGAACTACTCGAGAGCACGTTCCTTTCTTTAGACGAAGCTTCATGTTCGAACTTTTTTGTTTTCTATCTGACATACAGATATACTTTAAGAAAAGAAGCTAATTCTGTCCTAACAATGTTGAGTTTTAACCAAAAACATATCGTTTTTTTTTTTTTTGAAAATACGTAAAGTACGGGAGATCTTTTATGTGCAGGTCTTGTACATATATTTCTAGACAGCAAGACTAATATATTTCGTTTTAATTAAATATACCTATTTAATATTTACCCATGACACAATAACGCATTACTTAATTTTAGCTTATTTTCGCACATATAAGGGAAGAGACAAAGGCGAATAAGGTGTGAAAAAAAAAAAAAATGGGAAAGAAACGGCAGCCATTGACACTTGAAATTGTCGATTTCTAGTTTCGACAAAAATCTAGTTTATTACGTTATAACTTGCGAGCAATTGGAATAACAACAACAATCACATGAACATAAAAGTTCGATAAGACAATGAAAATTGAAAGCAACGCACGCATACTAGCTTTAAAACGCAGAGAATGCTCGTCAAATCTTTTCAAAAATTTTAAACATTCACTCAAGTATACCTTTTAATAAGAATAGGAAGCCAAAAAGAATATAAATTTTTAACTGCATGTGCAAGATGCAAACAGAGATTTCATGTGCATGCGCTCCCTTTTCGCTGACTGTCCTTCGTGTGTACCCGGATATTTACATTTCTATGGTTGACTCAGTGCGTTCATACATATTGTATGTATGAAAGCAAATACAATTTTTAACCAAGCATTGTTCATATATACCTTACATGTGTTTCAAGTTCATTGCCAAATTTTTCGTTTCTTTAAATACATATATACGTACGTACACTCTCGGTATTTTTCCTTTTTCTTTTATTTATTTATTTATAATTTTTTCGTTTTTTGGCAGCTATACTTTGCTTTTCTTTAAGCACAAACTATCTGTTTATTTCTACTTATTTTCTTTAAAAGTCATGTTATGCTATAGACAGAGGTTTTCGTAGCTTTTGTCGATTATTACACTTTTTAAGATTACTACGCAATTCCACGTTACGCGCGCATAAATAAATATCTAGTACTAACACACTTAGTTTTCGTAATAAGAAAATAGCGTATGATATGCTCATGAATAGATGAGTACAATTAAAAGTATATATGTGTGTTTTGTTTCCATACACTCGTACAATATATGTGCATCGACTATTAGTTTTTTTCAAAAGTTACGATTTTTTTTCAGTTAACAAAAGTGCGTACATTGACGTCGACACAACCAGACTTAAATCGATTCTCAAAATGATTTTCAAGTCATTCTGGATGTCGTACGCATCCGCACAAATTTAATATACCATAGTGTACTATAATTGGAATAAAGTTCTCCGAGTATAAAATGAAAAAATTGTGTTCGCAAGTTATCGTAAAAGACTAAGATAGAAGAACAATAGTTCTAGTATTTGTTGTGAGGATCAGTTTAAATATTCTAAACGATATGTTAACCGTAAAACGTACTCGAGTACTCTAGCCATTAAGTATGCACACACGTACGTCCATATCCACTTCAATCAATCTCAGAAATGTGAATTTTGTGTAACAACAACGTGTTAATAAGAAGTTTCGATAGTAAAGCGTTTAACGAAATGCTCAGTAATGGAAGATAGATTTATTGTATTTTGGATTATGGGGCTTTTGCCCATTACGAGTGCATGCTGTAGATTTAAACTATCAAAGAGAAGTACTTACCATTAAGAGCTTTTTTTTTGTAAGGGGCAAGAAAGCATCTAAAATCGAAGTCACTATGAGACGTTTATCCCCAAATTGGTCTCTACATAAGACTATTCGTAAGAATAGGCAAGATTTGAAGAAGACTAATAAAGCAGAGAGCCACATACTCGAGATATGGTTCCGTGTCGTACATTCTTCTTTCCGCGATAATGTTCCCAAATCATCAAAGCAACAAAAGAACATGTGGCGAATGTGTACTGAATGTGCGAGTGATATGCTCAAAGCTGTTTCATTAGCATTCTAAGGAGATAACAAGCATTTATCTCAAATTTGAAAATGTGTTTTACCTTAATTTTGGCTGTGCTTTTTAATGAGAGGATAAATTTTTCGATACTTACTTCGCTGTTGTTGTGGTTGTGGTTATTTATAAGACCTTCACTCATGCAACTTACCTGAAAGTAAACACGAAATATAAAGGAAAAGTAACATTAATGTGAATGAAAACCAAGGTTTGAGATCAATTTTTATCAAAATCACAGGATAAGACATTCATGCATCAATCGGCAACATATGATTGTCAGAAGTACTAGAGAAATTATATTTTCATGCTTCTCATAATCTCCGGTCGCTAACTTCATACCGTTTCAGTGATGACGACAAATATTATATTATTTTGAGTCATATTTTCGGTCGATTTGGGTCGTTGTGGGTACAAGATTGTGAGAAGTTAAAGAGTAGAATTTTCTTCTTTAGTTATCAAAATATTTCTTCACACTCACATTTAACAAACAAAAAGTTCCGAATTCGGCAATATGAGTTGAGAAACGAGAGCAAATTGTATCTGCTATCTAATGTTTGATTTTTTTTTTTTGTGCCATAGCGCACATTCGCTTAAAAGGACATTTAAGAGTTGTATACAGGCGCTCCTCGTATGATACAATACATTTAAAACACGGTACGCATTTCTTTGATTTATATTTTACCTAAGTTTAAATTGCATTATTCACTACTATATTTTAGAATTAACCGTATTACAGGAGGGACAGCTGTATCCATTAGCTTTGTAAACATTTTTTACATATCACGTTTAACAGAATTTCTCCCGTACAAGTAATGAGAATGAAGGGGTAAGCAGTCAAATGGCTGCTAATCAACAGCGTCACTACTGTTACTGTATTTAGAAATATCAAAAATCAAGATCCTTGGAACTTAGAAACCTATAAAAGAACTTAGCAAAGAGAAAAATGTTTATCATGTGTGTTGATATGACACAATTCCCTACTTTCTGAGCGGATCGCCAGTGCAAAATAACACTTTCATATTTTCCGAGCTGTGAAGCCTAAATTACCAACAACAGCAACAACAAGAACAACAAGAATAAAAGCAATAACTACAACCTACGTCCGCATTTACATTAAAAGGAGACATATATTGAGTGGTTGAACAAACAAAAAAAAAATTTTAAGTTAAATAAAAAAAGTTGAACGGATTGTCAAATGAGAACAAATTCTCTCTCATTTATATAAAAGCGTACTTCCGTAAAATCTTAATTATATGTACTCGTACATGTAAAGCACTGTTATGGTAGGCGTAATGTTTATAGGAGGAGAGAGGGAATATATTTGTATTCATATTGTGTATGTTGTTTTATTCTGCTTTGCTTGTTGTTAATGCAGCTTTTACCCATTGAACTAATTTTGAGTGCTTAAAAACATATCAAAGGTTGCCTCTTCGAATTGAAACCTTTTCAAAACGAACGCTTCGCTATTCTAAACGATTTCATTTTCAGACAGCAAACACAAATTGTACGGTGTTCTTTCTGCTCACTGGATTCCTCTCATTGGTATTTAAATACACATACGATAAAGAAGCCCATATAAACTCTAATATACATATAAGCGTTGGTGAGAGAGTGTGAATGAATGTGACTGTGTGAACAAAGTATAAAGCCTAAAAAAAAAGAATAAACACATGCAAATGTGTGCTACATACATGCCTTCGTACATTACTTTATTATTTAGTTAATTTCCTTTTTGGTGTTGTTATTAATGTTGTTGGTGAAGTTCAAGGCCAATAAACTCGTTTTGTCGATGTTATTTGTGTTTGTGCTATTCAAAGCGACATACATTTATAGATTTGCTATTCAATATTCGCTCGTGTGTTGTCTAATATTGAAATTAGACAGCAACCACATCAACAAACTCTGTTAACAAAAGCAAATATTTATGATATGATCGATATACATAGAATTTAATAAGTTTTCTTCGAAACAAATTGTAAAAGTAAAAGAAAATAAAATAGAATCGAATATAGAATAACCGTTACGAAGCGTGAAAAATATAATCTCCAAAGCGTTTAAATTAAGATAATCAATCTACGAAAAAAAATTAAACACGTGATTTTATCAGCGGCTTCGATTTTAAGTCGATGATGGTAGAAAACTCTTAAGCACGACGATTAAGATTTCAATTATTTCACCAAACACACATAAATAAAATTCCATAAATTCTGCTCAACCTACACATGCATAAAACAGTATAAACGTCCCATGTTTTTTTCTAATTTACACTTGTAAAGGTAGCTGGAACACTATCTACTTTTACTTGGTATAATAATTTGAAAATAAAAGTCATTCGCATGTTTTTTACTTAATGCATATGTTTGATCGTTTCAGCCCATCACGCATGTGCTGCGTTGTTCATTACTTTAGTTACGGTCGTTGTGGGGTCGAAGGAGTTATACGAAGTTCTTATAACAGCTTCTAGTATGTGCAAATAGTCATCAGAATTCCGCATAAGCGCATGGTAATGGCTTTAAGTAAATTAAAACTCTTAAAACTGTCTAGTAACTGCTACTTAACTCCATCCCTCCCGTTAATTCCTTGACATTAGCGACCGTTCCGCTTACCAGAGTTATTGTTTGGATTGTATTCAAATTGTTAACTCTTTTAAAATATACAGATAGGAATCTTTTAAATAAACATATTCTTCGCTAGCACATTTAGCGAACTCCGTGTCAATATTAAATCAGTTTAGTAAAAGATCAAGTTTATATCCGCGAAACTAATTTAAAATCTAACATTTAGACTTAAAGCATTTATTTTCACTATTGTGAGTTTAAGGTGCAATTGCATATTCGTTTACACTTAAGAGATATTTTAGATCGGCATAACCCCTAAATGACGTTATTCTAAAAGTCCCGTTTCCTTATATTATTAATTAATTGTGCTCTTTGCAACGCCGTTACTATTAAGGGTATTATGTTTTATAATGCCATGCTCGTCTATTCTGATGAGGTGAAGTATATGGACGTGAAGTTTCGTAAGGCTCTATGTTGACACACCTCAACGAAAAAGCGATATTTCGATCTTTTTGCCTGTCGGTACCTCTTTATTAAACGACGAAAAAACTTGATTTTTACACCTTCTTAGCGTCTTTGTGATACTGCGATAGTTACGCAAAAAGTTATCTATATTCGGGTAATACATTACGCATATTATTACAATAGGCCAAGAAAAATTTGTGTAGCACTTTTCCAAGGAATAGCTTTGAAGTTCTCTAACTAACCCTATCGAGACGTGCAACAGCTCGAGTAAAACGTAACACAGCTCTCACGCACAGGTAATTAAAAGGCAAAAAAATAAAAGGAAAAGCGTTTTCTTTTTTACACGTTCCGATTTGCATTAATTATAAGATTACTTATCGATCCCCTTCTTAGAATTTAATTTACGTTTTCCCTCCTGCCTCTTCCTTAATTTTTTTTTCTTGTTTTTTGTGCTGTGACCTGAAGGGCGGAAAGGAGTTGAAACCAATTTTATTAACTCAATCGAGAGTAAAAGCGTTTTGATATATGATGATATGATAATAAAAAAAATGCATTTGAATGTTGGTGATAAGCCGCCATAAACTTTTTTGTCCCCACAATATTATTAAAAAAGAAGGAGAAAAAAACAAACGAAATAAGAAAAACAACGAAGAGCACTGAGAGATTCAGCTTAAGCCGCATTATTTCATATATTTTTGTAATCATTTTCTTCTTTCACTTTATCATAATGAGACCGCAATAGTTGCTTTTCCTTTACAACGTTTATCCCTGAAATCCTCGATTACGTGTCGTTTGGTTTATTTAGTTAAAGACATTGAAGAGAAGAAAGAAAAGAAAATTGTGCAACGCCTGGGATGCTCAGAATTGAAGACCGACTGTCTGACTGACTGATTGACAGACTGCTTTGATTAATCAAATATGTTTCAAATTGAAAGGGTTTTCTGATGCGTTCACTTTTATTTACATAATTATTTGCTTATTTATGCGTCAGCCCCGAGCACATTAACCTTCTGTTGACTCCTTTTTTTCTCAAGTTCAATGAATATGCAATTAAAGCAGTGTTCAGTGCTGCTTGTTTGAAACCTGTTGTCGTAAACGTTCTATAATCACAAATCAAGTTAGTTTTTAATTAATATTAGACCTAAAACGAAAGACCCATATGTACATAAATATGTGTAAAAAATGTTATACAAAGCGTAAGTGTACCTGTAATATACACTTGTTACCTATTTACACCTAAACCTTTAAAATCTGTCTAGTAGATAAACCATTTGGATGGAACTAACAACTACTCGCTCAGTATAATGAAAGAGTAAAAATAGTTTACATATTTAATTAGATTTTGATACTGATTAGAATTAGTGTGAGAGCTTTGTGCTCTTCTTGTCGATGCCGGCTTTTTCAAAAAAATAAATAAATAAATAAACAAAGTAAAATTAGAATTGATGATGCAATATAAGTCATTCTTTCAATCCCGATGATTAATTATCAAAGTACCGACAAACAAATTTTAAGTAAGCTGCAAAAATTCAAGCAATCTTGAAAAAACTTTGAACCAACAATAAGCTGTCATTAAGAAATTTTGAACCATATCGTGTGTCCGTCTGCAATTCATTGCAATTGCTCTGTGATTTTTATGCACTCGCTTGCAAGAATCGAAGCACACAACTCTCTTGCTTTACTTGCATTTCATATAAATCTTACCGCATGGTTTGCGAAACTTGAAAAACACTGATTTTTAGCGCTTTTTATAAAGTACATCGTCTACTGCGTAAGAGTTTTATAAACCTTTGGCAGTTGTATTACTCCGAATCGTGAAATATAATTTTTTTTCTCTTGTTTTCGATTGCTGTCTCGTTACTAATCGAAAATTTCTACTTTAATCCTAAACAATTAGGATAATCATTGCTTCTCTTATTGTTACGTTAACCTGTAAAAATGATCAGATGTTTATCAGTAATATTTTAGTGTATAAAAGCGATATGAGTAAACCTCGCCATTTCCCTGCAGGAATAATTATTAATAACTGGTCATTGCTAACTCATTGATTTGTAAGATAAATGCAATGAATGTGATACTGTGTTCATTATTTCTGAGTAATTGGTATAGGGATAAAGGTATAGAAGAATATTACGTAACTAACTCATCCATATCCAAGGTGCTATCAATGGAAGCTCAAAACACACGACAACTAGATAGTAATGTAAGAGCATCTGAGACTCTCAAGTAAATTGGTGCTCTTTAACTCAACGAGAAATATGATTTTGCAAAAAGAAAATGTAAACCTCAACACGTATAAATTTCAAAACCATAGGCATTCATCTTGTATCGCTGAGGATATTCAATCATCCATCTTAAGAATTTTGTTGCAATAATTTTTAAATTAGTCTCATCCCGGAATAAATTTGTAGCTAACTATTGGTGAAGTGAAAAAGTGGAAGAAATCTTGTTTTACTTTTTCACCATCATTTTTTGAGATGAATTGAATGTTCTTTTGATTTTGCAAATAAGGGAAATGTATCTTCAGAAAATTGTTTCTTAACCGCACCTGTGAGTTGAGTAATTTTCCTTCTTAGTGTAACATGCGAAATTCTTCTTTCCACTCAAGCTTACAGATTCCACTTGGATTTATAATTACTTTGAAAAAATTAATATTTTATGTAAATTTACGTTCTTTAAAATGCAGAGCAAAAGAATCTATTATAAGCATGTAGTTGCATGTTGCGTATATGTACGCTATGCATGGAAATTGTCAGTTCAGTGGAAATCAATTATTAAATTTTGGTTTAAAAAGCATTATCTGCTAATATGATTTGTTTAGTAACTAATGGCAACGCCATCATAAGCTCGGTTGATACTTTTGCTAAGTACGGAAAGTGCAATAGACAGAGTTGAATCGGAGTTTTAACAGAGAAATCCAAGGTTGACAGTAAATTCGGGACATATGATTAAAATGAAAAATTTTTTTCAGCTTTTATACAAACGTTAATGTACAAATAAAAGCTTTTGATTAACATTTCACCAAATGATGGCGCTGCCTTCTATTGAATGTATCAAATAGCAGGAATAACAAACATCATGCAAACAAATGATAATAAATACTCTGAAAAATAAAAACTCTTCTTATTTTTACTAATAATTTTTTACTAATGTTTTAGCTGAGATGAATGCCTTTTTATTCACTTGAAAATTATTAAAAACTTTCTGCATTATCAAGAACATTTAAATAAACGATGTGAAAAAATGAAGGTAATTTTTTGAGTTGAAATGTGAGGCTAAATGTGAAGAAGCTAAAGACGGTTTGGTGAAAGTTAAGGTCATTGTGGTGGAAGCTAATGCCATTTTAGTGGATTGCATTTGACATAATAGAAATTCTACACCGTTGTAAAACTACGTAGTTTCTTTTTAACAATAGATATATAGATAGATTTTACGTATAAGCTTTTAAGATATACAACGTTGGAAAATTCCGTACAATGTTGTTTCATACAGTCATTTTTTTTCTTTCTTCTAGTTTCATCATAAATAAGCACATAATGGCAATTGTGCTTATCATTGGTTTTATGACTAACTATGTATGTGCATTTTCAAAAAATGGAAAAATTTTAAAATAAACGAGAGAATCAAACAGATAAAGCAAAAAGCGGAAAATTTTTTCAACAATAAACCAATAAAAAATTTGATATGTGATTGTATGTAATATATTTTTAATTTTTACATAACCAAAAAGCTTTTACAAGCAATACAACTACAAATAAAAAAAATTATAAGAACAGCTTTCAATGAAAATGAAGCTTGAACCATTACTGTTTGATATAAGAAGAAGTATGAAAACGTATTTGCCTGACACAACTGCCTGATGCACGTGCAAAAGCGTGGAACAAAAAGTTTGCTATCCTCTCCCCATTTTTATATATATCTTTCTCATCTTTATTGATGCTATTGCTTTTGTTATTATTATATACGTGTAAGCATATATATATATATATATATGTATATATATATATATACATCTCATATTGATATTTAACCCCCATAAAGAGGAGATTGTTAGAATAGATATATGTGTTTGTATATGATTGCATGTTTGTATGCCCGCACGCTTTCAAGACAAATTGAAGGCGAATGAACTGTTGTGACCCGCTTTGAATTGACCTTTAAATGTAATTCCATGAGAATTTATATATTGAATGAATAGTACGTACACATATTTCTGCTATTGTTGTTCGCTTTCCATGGTGCTTATATTATCTATAAAATGTTATAAAATCGTAATCAAAGTCCGCTTAACAAGTTCAACATCAGGCTGCATTGCCGTAATTATGCCTATTTACACAGCATATTTCAACTTTTCATTTTTTCTTTTCATAATTAAATTCTTTTCATAATCGAAGAGTCAGTTCCAACTATGGACAGATAGACAATTAGAACAAAACTTAAATGTAAATATATACATATATGTTGCCGGAAATTTTAGAAGAAACAATTCTTATGTCCACTTTTTATGAATTTTGTCTCCTCGGCAAGATGTGTGTTAACGGCTTATACACATCACTAGAATAAATGGATCGATCGAATTTTCACACGATGTTTAAGGTTTCTCCTAGGTGCCTGTTATTGAAACGGTCAGATTGCGCTTATTTGAATATGAAGTTCTGATAAATTATAAATTTAGTTAACGTGAGCCTATGGGATTACTCACGGAATATGAAGATTCATGTGTTCTTATTATTGTATTATAATTTAGATGTCAATTTTGGATTTGTTAGTTCGTAGTAATTAGTAAAAATGTCAACGTTTTTGGAAATGATTAATTGTATCGCTAAACGAATTTGTAATTTTGTCCCTATTTTTAAGATACATTTTATGTGTATCTAAATCTTTGATATCGGCATATAATCTTGTGGTTCACAGAGAGTGAGAAGGAGAGGGAGAGAAAGAAAAAAATGCTTATCACACACGATTAATCATACCTTAAACTATAAGCTGGAATTAATGTGTGAACCTGTCAACGTAATTAATTATAACATATCCTGATGGCAAGAAATGTCATTTAAGGCAATGCGATGAAAATAATTTAGAGTAAAATTGAAAAATAGCAACAAAAAGTATAAAAATAGAAATTCTAACTTATTCAGGGTCGTTAGCTTAAGCTTAGCTGTCTTAGGAAAGCTACATCTATTCTTATCAAATATTACGTAAGATAATCTTGAGGGAAGATCACTATGTTGTCCACGACCAAACAGGAAGCTGTGCAACTGTGTGCAACTTTTCTCTATAGAGTGTCAGTGCTAGATTTCATATCACATCGTACTATTTGTGGGAGGTTAGTTACACCTATCAAAGAGTGGGAATGAATTTTGAAGTTGCCATAAGTTTGGGAATAACAATAGGCAAAGGAGCTTTCGCAAGTAATAAAAAAAAAATTTTTTTAGAGTTATAACCCGAATTCCAAAATCTACTAGAAAAAGAATTTACCATTCATTCGAAATACTTTAAAAATTACAGGGCTAATAATAAATATCTTGTTATTAGATGAATTAAATGACTGTAAAAAATGCAACCGTCGACGTTATTAATTCCGTTCATGATGTCTCTAGAAATATTAAATGGGTCTCGCTTTCTTCTTCGGACAATACTGATATTTTTCCTGCCCTTGGGTTCCGTATTGTTTTCTTATTCAAGCAAATATTATAATTAGGTATCAATATGAATAATTATGCTTCTGAAAAGTATCGGTATTTTTTACATTATCTAATATTTATTTATTAACATATTTTCTATGAATATTAACTCGCTAATGCGAAATATTTTTAATTAAAACTCTCAGTGTTACCTCCCTCTGAGGAAATGCAAAATTGATAATTAGTGATATAAGATCGAAAGGTTAACATACACCGCAAAGCTTAAGTTTTCGTTAAAAAAGCTCTATTACTAAAAAGAAAAAGTTCCGACTAAATAGCTTGAGCTTTCGGTTGCTATGAATGAAAAACTTTTAATAATTGCAGACAAATGGAAATTGTGTTATTTCATGCATACGCATGCACGTACTCATACGCATATATTCACCTAACACATACGTTTTTCGTTGTTTTTTACACAAACTGAGCTGTTTGTACTTTAAAAGCAAAAACAAATACAATATAGCGAGGGCAAAAGCAAAGGGTAAACGAACTCTGTGATTTTTGGCCGTTTTAATAGAAAATGGTCGTTTTCGTTAACAGATTGCCCGTTTTAACAGAATATGGTTGTTTTTTTTCAAGGAATTAGACATTTTAACAGAAACCGGTCGCTTATTTTAACAAATTGGCCATTTTGATAAAAAATTAAAAAAAAAGTGAATAGCATTAATTACATTCAACGTATGATTTTAGAGAATATTTTTCTTCTTCTTTACTTCTTTTAAATGCATGATAAAACTCGTGGTATTTTTTGACATTTGCTTGACATTAACAAAAAAGCAAGCTAACGGAGTTTGCCTAAAACTGCATGAAAAACTAAATGAAAAACAAAAATTGAAAAAAACGTTAAAAAATTGAAAAATTGAATTTAATGTAGTACCACCATCTTTCTCGTCACATTTTAAATAAACATGAGTCAATTTATTCAATTTTTTATTATTTAAAAAAGATATTTAAATTTCACTCTTGTGTCATCATGGTCAATAGACCCATTCGGCCATAGTTCTACCCTACTTTACATGTTGAAAAAATCCAGTTTTAAAAATTTGCTTATACAAAGGACACATTGTTGTATTAGACTTGTAAAAAGTTTGAAATAAGAGGATGCGAATTATTTATATTTATTTTTTTATATTTCTTTATTTTGTGTCGTGTGCGAGTGAATGAGTTTCAGTGAACAGTGAACAACAGTAGCATTTGTGTAAATATATTTGGATCGAGGTTGTTGTGCTGCATTGGATGCAAAAAGTACATTCACCTTAATACTGTTTGTGTATGTGACGTTGTATGTGTCATAGACGTGACAGTTTCTTGAGAGCCTCTGCTTTAACTCCCGCTGTATACAACCACGTAAGCAAATTTATGCTTACATACATATATGCATTTTTGTGTGAGTTTGTGTAACGTGTAACACTGACATTTAGGTTGAATTTGTTATTAATTAACAGGTAAGATAGTTTTATGAAAAAAATGTACAAATATAACAAATATAAATTGAAAAATAAAAGCAATAAGGAATAAATTAAAAATAAAAGGCCGCTTCTCGATATTGTTGCTGTTGTTAGTGTTGTTAATGTTAATATTTAATATTGAAAAATTGGTTACATAGGGTTAATATCGCGTCCCGCGCGTATGAGTGTGTGTGCGTGTTTGCATGAGTGTTGTTTACATATGATTCAGGGCTAAATCTGACTTTAAAAATTATCGTTCGTTCTTTTTTTTTCTATTTTGTTATACAATTTGTTTTCATTGTGATTTATCAACTTAACACATTTCCATAAATGTGCACAAGCACACATTATAATAAAATTGATCGAACTGTAGCTTGGTTTGTATCTGTGTGTGTGAATGGAAGGTCAAACATGGACAACGACTCTACACTTTACAATTACATTTTTTTTGCCATTATATGCATACAGGCTGTGCATATGTAAACATGCATGTGCGTGTACGTGTTTATGTTTGATACTTATTTGCTTTGAACTTCTCTTACCACCCATAACTTTTCGAATAAACGTATGGCAAATACGGGGTCAAACTACATTTATGTTTTCGAATACATCTTGACCTCCCATCGTCTATAATTTTTTCGTGATTGCGCTTGATCGTGTCTAAATCTCTCCCTTCGAGAAGTTATTTTTTACATCGAAAGCATTGGCCTGAGTTTTGAAAATCCTGATTTCAAAATATCACTCACAGAGATATGTTCTGTTCAATGTTAGATATGAAATGCAATAAATTCAATTCAATTTTTGTTATTATTGGGATTAATTTCATGAAGGTATTAATTAATTAGCTTAAGAATGTGGAAAAAGCTAACTTGGGAAGTTTGTAACCTCATTTTAAAAATTGGTCGAATCGCTTCTGACAAGTATTCATAATTACAAAATTACAAAAAAAAAAAAACGATCAAAGTAAGGAAATCACAAAATGGCCAGAACTTAAAAGCGAAGCCAGAGGCCTGAAGTTTGAAGATCAATAAGTTATGGTTAACTAAATCAAACGCTTTACTAAAATCAGTATATACGACATACGTGCAAGAGTGACTAGCTCTTCTGAGACCTTTATCAATTTATCAACTTGGTTGACGTTAGTTTGAATTTTTTCTGTTTTGCCACTTTTGATGCGAATTTATTATACCCACCACTGAAGGATACGTGTACAGTCATTTTATTTTTTTCCATAATGTATGTAACTCTCAAAAGGAAGCTCCACAGACTCTATAAAGTATATACGTTCTTCATCATCGTGAAATTCTGCGTTGATTTAACCATGTCTGTCCGTCTGTGTGTCTTTATGGTGTTTGTTGTTGGCACTTTCTTGGTCGCAAGAAAGAAAATATCGGCCTCAAATTTGGTAGAAACATTGGAAGTTTTTGCGGGTAGGTTGGTATGGAAAATGAACGCAACTTCGTTGTGCTTAGCAAAAATTTGTGGGTTGTTGCTCGTTACTTAGAAATTATAAAAGTTAGAAAGCCTGAAATTTTCGACATTTACTTTACGAAGCACTCTACTATTTATGTGGAAAAATTGAAAAAATTAGCTATGCCTACACAAAATTACAAGTGATTAAATTTTTTTTACTTTTTGAGGTTTTATGCTTATTTATCACAAGACAAACAAGACAGAATGTTTAAAACTATTTTATACATCCCTCAAATGAAGATATATTATCTGCCCAAAAATAGGTTTATTCTAAAATGAATATGGTAGACACCGCGAATTGGTGGATTAACTTTTTCGTAATTATACCAGCGATACGGGTAGCAAATCCAAAGCAAATCCATGGAGAGCAGAATCCAAAAAGCATAGTGGTGGGTGTACGAGATTCGGCCCCCGCCGAATGTAACTTTTTTACTTGTTTTTTATTTACGTTAAGTAAAGATTGTTCGGCATTGTACAAACATTTTGCTCAATCAGTTCTTAATTCACTCTTAAAAGGTCACACTATTTGCGCAAAGTAATATGTACATCTTTGCGCTATATGTCACTATTCTTGTTGGGTGATTGAGATGAGTGGCCGAGCACCAAAATATTTCAATTTTATTTTCGGAAAGAGTGGATGTGAATTCTTGTGTTTTTATACATTAAATCGCTTTACAATTTAAAAATCCAGCATTTGTGAGCGCGAAGTGGGGCGCATATTTTAATACTTCAACGGCATCTGAAGATGAAATTTTCTTATAAAGTGATACAACAGGATTTTTTAGTACATTGTGGGCGTGCTGGCTATATTGGATTTGCTCTATTTTTAGTAATTCGATTTTATTTTTTGGCAATAACAACGAAAGCAGTTGTCTCTGTACAAAAATACTATTGGGATACTATTGGATCGCTCGTCTATCTTTTGAAATCATGATTAAAATTTCAACACTTTCTGTCTAATTTTTTTTCGTCATTCTCAACGGGGAAATATATGTAAATATCACCATTTTCAATATTTAAATTGAAGTTAAGATTTTTCTTCACTAAACTTTCTATGTGAAGTTAGTAAATCGATCACGCATATGTGGTCTTCAGTGAGTACAATAATCTTTAAATTACTAGAAAATCGGATCAAAAAAGTAAATTTGAAAAATATACGATACAAGATACGCAGATAGATTTCAATATTTATATCTACATATTTGTATACATTCATATCTCACAATAACAAACGCTCTGCCCAAGAAACTAATAGCGGACATTATAGGATTACATCCAAGCCGAAGATAGTTGTTCTTTTCTTCGCTTAAAGTGGTTTTTTGTGGCGTTTTGTTGACCGGATGACTACAAAAAGAAATAGTGAAGCGTACAGTCTGTAGGAAAAGGTCGGAAGAATAGAAATGTTCACTAAATTTCGAAGTGTCGAAGTGTTTTCGGAAAACCGACCGTCTTTCATTTTCAATTCTCTAATAAGAAATTTGATGTTTGAAATTTCTAAAAGGGTAGCAGCGATAAGAAGTCGGCTATTTGATTAATATCTTTGTAGGTTATCTGTCGATACATATGCTTGATATTCATAAGCACATTCATTTATTATTATCAAAATTCGTTTTTAATCCTACGCAAACAGAAACAGAGACAAGAAAACAACAGCAAAAACAATAAAAATAACAAATTTAATATTAACTGACAATTCACAATACATCCAGCGTAAGATCGCTCAATCGCTTGCACATATAACATAAGAAGAGCTGATAATAAGTAAATGTAGAGTACGGTTGTATCCCCCGACCGCCTCTACATGCAGCCATCGTAAAATACAGCACCGTTGAATTATGTAGTTTACAGTTTATGGAGTCATAACTCAATACCAACAATAACTAACAATACTTTTTTTTTAACAGATTATTTTTGTTATTTTTGTGTTAATTTCTACTAACACTGGGAAAAAATCGATTGATTCACCAACGGAGCTTCCTCTATATTTGAGTTGAATTCAGAAAGACAATAATAGTAAAAAAACGAAGATAAAAGAATAACAAGAAGGAAAAAAATTCTTTACGAAAAAAATTATTTACTGCTCTTCCAAAGTCAACTCTTTGTTACATTATCATCACTATACAGTACGCATGAGTATAAATCTACGGTACTCTTGATAATGTCAATATGCGACAATTCGTTGCGGAATTTTGGATGTGAGGCTTGGAGAAGTGAAGAAAAAAAAAGCTCGCGCATACGAAACTTGTTCTTCTGCGCCAAATTTCAAGCAGACAGGACTAAATTCATTTCGATATTCAAACTAATCAAGCACATACTATTGCATATATTTGATGGGGTCTCCCAGATGCTAAAAATCTCTTCCAAGTCGAATATAAACTACCTACGAAAACGAGTTGCTACATCTTCTTCTAATGAGAGAGAGTAAATTGTGATAACAGTTACAGAATAGCGACATAAGTATTTATTACGCAAGCAACATTAGGGCCGAGAGTTGATTTTTTTTTCTGACTTAACCGATAACTCTGTGATCGATTAGCCAGGACTTGTTCGTGTCGAGGAAGGGGGAAAGAGATGATAGTGTATGCACACATTTAATGGAACAGTTGAGAGGATCAAGAGCGTGGGAAAAGTCTCTGCAAGAAGTAGATTGACGTAATGGCGGGTAGAGCAGTTAAAGAATGAACAGTCGCATGATAGAATGGCAGAATTTATGCGTATTGCATAGAATGTTTGTGGTCATTGGAGATCAACGTAAAGTGGTAGATTTTGACAGTCGAAAACTTTAAAACATTTCTAAGATTTCACTTTATATTATGTTCCTAAAGACATAGCGTTAAGTCTCTTAATATTTAATATTTTGAGTTTCCTCCGAAAAGGTACAACTAAATTGTTTGGCTGCATCTTATAGATTTTACAGATATAAGGGATAAGATGACAATTTTTTGTACTGGTGGACGGAATGCAAATCTCTTATGGGTTTCTTATAGCTAAAATTGTGCCTTCTACAAAGAGAACAGTAAAACCATCATCAATGAGTAGATGGGCGTCACAAGATATTATATCACTGAAGTTATGAAAATTTGTTAATTGGTTAATTCCATCAAATTTACCGAGATAGATTATGATTTCTAAATTTATATATATATGTACATATTTTTATTGAGGTTAGCTTATCTTTCGAAAAGGAATGAAGAGAAATTTTTTTACGTGTAAATAGTATATTATGCTAGATGTTAAGTATATGGTGTTGTTAGAGTAGTACAACTTGTGCGTAAGTATGCATAGATAATGTTGTTGAAGGCCTGGGTCATTGTACGCTGCTTGTATACCGAGATATACAGTATTTCCAAGGCCAAAGCCATTGAAAATGATGATGGTGATGATGCAGGATGGGGTGCAAAGAATAAAATGTGCGCAAACACAAGAAAAAAGCGAAATTGGTTCTATGGGGGATGACATGAAAGGGTGACAAAGTGGGAAACCTATAGATTTAAACGACGCAGATACCAGACCACAGAATACATTTGTTTAAGGAAAGGAAGTGAGGAGCGCTAAGATTTTCATTTAAAGGCACCACTACGTGATTTTTTTCTGGGCAAATGCGAGAAGAAGAATATATGACAAAGTATACGAATTGGTGGCAACTCATTTAGGTGGCAAGTTTAATAGCTTGATTCGACCAACCATCCACAGCAATTGCGCAGATCTACTCGCGTCGTGTCAAACGGTAACGCCTAATATAAAGAGTTAACTGAACGTAAAACTAAAACATTAAGAAGAAAAAGTAAAAAGAAAGAAAAGCTCGTACCCCATTCTTTTTGTAAAACATTATTTAAAGCCGGAAGGTAAATATCATTGGTCCCACGTAGCCGTACGTTAGATTTAAATGAGATAATTTTAATAAATAAAAGTACTTTCTGCTTCCATCTTTAATAAAACTTAATATTATTTTCGCCTAAAATCTTTTAACAATTTGCTTTTTTCAACAACCGTTCGTTATCTTTTTTCGATAATTTTTGTTTCGATTTGAGCCTAAAGCCTCCCCTTTAATCGTCATTATTTTTTGACTTGCACAATCGAAGGACAGCGATAAAAATTAGTATATTCTCTTGGCAACGACTCTCTATAACGGCAACTTTCAGAAAAGATCTTTCCATATGAAAGGCTGAAAGACCAATCCAAAAAAAGTTCCAGCCAATGAAACAAAGCAAAGGAACTTGAGTGAATCAATTTATTTTTCTAAAAAAATTAAAATTCAATTTTTTACTGAAAGAATTCGTGCGTAAAACGAAATGTTTCTGTCGTTCATCGCTTCATTACAAATAGGAGACAATCTCATAAACGAAGAAATGAAGAGAGGGAGCGACGGAAAGAGAAACATCGAAAGAAAATGAATAAAAACAAATGTATATTTATAAGGTTTACGTTGTCGTTTCTTATACATATGCACAATCTAGGCCACGGATACTTTCGGTCATTGAACTAGAGTTTTGTTCATTTTTTTTTTGTGTTCTTTTATTATTATTATTGAGATACTTTTCGTTGATGGTGCGTACATAAAATTTCATTTTCATTTCAACAATTACAACAACAACATCAAGCGCAAACATTAATGTCTACGACTAAGATGAAATAACAAACAAGAACAACAACAGCAACAATAACAGTATCATACTAAGAAAAGCAAGTCTAAAATTGTTGTTCGTAATATTCTAGGCCATGACAGAGAAGGGAAGAAAAAAATCAAATACATGCAAGATAATAAATAATGGTATAAAAAGTATATACGTAGCGAAAGAACTGACACGTGTAATAGATTTTTCTTAAAAACGAAAAAAAAAAAAAAATTTGCAGAAATTGCGCCTCGTTATACAGTTTTTAAAGTATCTCCTATATTTGAATTTAAAGTTTCAGGTTCATTAGAAATTGTCGTTAGATGGAACCTGGGGAGCAGAGCAAAATTATTTTTTATTGTTTTTGCTGCTGGCTTTCTTTAAACTTCTGTTATATTTAATGTGACGTAATTGCAAAGGAGATTAGTAAATTTAACAATATATTGATATTTTCCCTTTACAATTTAAGCGTGCGTTTATAGATCTATAGGTTGTGCGAAACCCAATAATTTGACGGTCAGACTAATTTACTACTTCCTTTTCGCCAAAGGGCGATTGATGTAAGAAGGAAGAACATTTTGCTTATCGCAGCATCTTATTATTCTTCTTTTCGTGTATATCCGCCAAACGATGCGCGATATACTGCTTTCCTTTGAAATTAGATTAGCGACTTTATTGTGATTTGCTCTTCTCGCTATTTCAGTTGTTAGTTAACATAAACTCATAATGGGTGTCTCAATATTCAATTGTTCCACAAGTTAGTTGCCTAAAAGTTTATTTTTCGTACTAAGCTAATTTCGGCGTGAGGATTATTTATTGAATGTTAATTTTGATAGGCCAAGTACTTTAAAAGCTCGATTATCAAGTCAGTACACACGGGTTTCAATGCCCAGGAAAGTGGCCGCTATGAATCAATACAAGATTGTTCTAATCGGGTTACAGGAAGAATTGTTCAGACAGGCAGGTACACACATACACACACACGCGCCTTCTTTCTTCACAATCTTTTTTTGCTTATGGGATCCACACTACTCATTGCGGGCCAAATCTCGAGAATACGAAGGTTGCGAAAATTCATATTTTAATTACCCTAATTTTGCCTATGTAGCGTTGGTGCGTGGGCGCGTTACTACAGTATCACAAGGTAGGACTAATCGTTAAGCAACGATTTCAAACGCGGCTTCTTGTTCTTGATTTTATTATTCAATCCATACGATAACGCCCAATGATATACGCGTGTTATCGTTCTGCCCTTTTTAAGGTAGTCTATGAAGCTCATGCCGTATGCAATGTCTCGAAGAGACGATAATTTCCTTCCTGCCCGCTTTGGCACACTTTCATCTGGCGAAATTAATTATTTTCACTCTTTCCATAATTTTATGTAGTGCGTAGTGACGGCTTGATATTTCATGCATTGGGACGTGGAAGACGCAAAATCTCAACTGAATTGATCTTAAATAATTCTAAATCTTGATCGAAGTATTTACACCGAAAAGATTCTAAGCAGTTAATTTTTTGTGCAAAATATTAACAACTTACTCGTATGGAATACATACGGCGAAGCTGGCTCAGCCATTTTTTATAAGAAACCACGTTACATCCTTTCAGGAATTTTTTAAATCGTTTCTGGTGTTGTATGTTCAATTAGACGACTAGAATTATGTAGATTCCCAAAAATGTTTCAAGAGCCTTTTTCAGTTTTTCTTTTACCTTTCCACAAACTGTACCTAATCACAACGTGAACTTCATTTTCTTCGACAGGGAAGGAAACAAGCAAAGTTACTTATTCTCTACGGCAGTTAAAGCGCCACTAGTAACTTATCGAATGCCATGAAATTTGACATAAGGTGACCCGAAGTTTTTTTTTCTATTTTCCACTAAAAGAACTTTTCACAGTTGTTTCGAGCCCCTCTATTGCCAGATACCTTACTTTTTGCTCAAACTTATGATCCTTAGACAATTTCGCAAAAGTTTCTGGTCTGTATGGTGTATGGTGCATGATGCATGGTATTCTTCTAATTAGGACGTTGCTGTGACAAAGTTTGAAAAAAAAACTGATCTAAGTTTCTATCTCTTTATTTTGCAGGCGAGTTACGTTAACATTTCGAAATGAAGTCGCATCAGTCACAAATACTTACAGAAATTTATAAAAATATGTTTTTTTTTTTAATTTTAACCAGAGTATTATAGGACAGGGTGCTCATAAAGTTTGAGCTAGCATTTGTGCTATCTGCTATTAATTGCAAGTTTCTGGTGAAAATATACATTCGAAATACCCTACATAATTTGTGATACAGACACGTCTTTTATTATACAGATTTCTTCTGCTCGGTCCGTTCTTCTTCGATTCTGCCCGTACAACCCATAGCTTGCAATTTTTGAGATATTTTAAGTATAAATTTGGTACACCGACGTATTTTGGTCCAAGGACGCTATTGAAAATTGTCCGGATTGGGTCACTTTTTTGACCACTTCCACATGTAACGCTTACTGTCGTTACTTCTTTTTCATATTATTTTGTAGTTTCAACTATAACTAGTGTGTTCTTGAGCTTGCTTTCTAGTCGCATTCATCCGAATAACACCATACCTTAAATTATAACTTATTAGCTTAGTTTTATTATAATGTTGCCTAAATAGAAATGAGACAAAAGAAGACAGACCGATTGAATTGAATGTATGCACGTGTGTCCCTATTAACAAAATAATATTAAATCATTATATTTATGACAGACATAATGGGTGAGTATTACAATATTTTCAAGTATATTTTAGTAGAAAGGATTGAGTGTACAGTTCATAACCAGCTCCAACGCTCTTTATCGAATACAGAACATTATGCACACAATAAATACAATACTTAGTAATCACTCATACGTATTATGTATATGCAGAGAACTTTTCTTAAACACACTGTTAGAAAAAAAAAACAAAATTAAAAAATAGTGAATGAGTTTAGTTTCATTATATAGGCCCCTCGTGCATTTTAAGAGATTCAATGATTAATACAAAACCTTCAAACATTGTTAATTTACGTTGCGATTTATTAACTTCCAACTTAACTTAATGAGCGGCTATATCTCCTCTAAGCGTATATATCATAAAAAATATTATATGCTCACAAACACATTATCAAAAGTTATAAAAATTTAGGTTAAGCTTTATGAAAGTGCCAGTTCATTGCCCTCCTACAAGTACACATTCACCTATAGATAAAGCAAATAAAGCAAAATTTATTAACATAAACAATATTTGGACTCTGAAAAAAAACCAACAACACAACAACAAGAAAACAAAAGCCAAACAAACGAGCTAACAAATAAACTAATGGCATATCGCTGACGTATTTGAATGAATAAAAGTGAAACTTGCGTTGACATTAGAAAGAGAATAAAAAGAAAAAATATATGTATATATATAAATAAATAAATAAATGAAATTATATGGTCGTATTCTCGTGAATATTGACTATCATTATGCGGGTGTTTTAATGAAAAAAAAATTGTTTCAATTTTTTGCTTTCAAAGAAAACTGAGTTCAATTTTCATGATTTCATGTTGATTGGATTTATATAAAAAGTAATTCCATTGTAGTCGACTAACATTTCAATGCAAAGACAATGATAAGAAATACATTCAAATCTATTAAAGCTTCCCCAACGTATGCCTAAAACAAATCTTTTGTCTTTTTTTTCTTTCTTTCAGCAGAAGTCGTAGTATCCGAAAAATTTAGATTGGCTCAATACAATAACACCCCAATGTGGAATGACGACCTAAATTCATCTCTACCATCTATAATGATTACATTTGAAAATTCTATTCCACTATAGAACGACCACGAATGAATAAGAATAACGTTATTTAAAAACAAAATAACTTAAGAACTCATCATTAATAATGTTCCAAAATTTTTTGCATGTGTATGGATTATCGATGGTTATTTTTTGGTCGGCAGAAAATGTAATAAAAACATTCAATTTATTAGATTAACTAATATACAATTTTTTTTTCCCTCTTTCTGCTGCCTACAATCTGTGTTAACCACCAGCGTGTTAAGATGTATAGGAGACATCCCCTAAGTGGCCAGACATAGACATTTGGATATGCTTTTTCTTTCACTTTATCTTTCTCTCTCTCTCTCTCTCTCTCTCTCTCTCTCTCTCTCTCTCTCTCTTTCTCTACCCTTCCTAGCTAACTAATCTTTCATCCCTTATTATTGTCATTATTGGTTTCATATCTGACTTAGCACGCGAGCACCGGCCTGTATAGCTTTAGCTCACGGCGCCCCATGGCACGGCGCGTTAGCTGGTGCCCCAAAAAGAAGTTGATCCACATAAGATTTTGCATTGATTTAGTCATTTCCGTCAGTTCACTCGCGTATTTATCCATCCCCCTGGCTGGTAGCTGCGGAGCTGCCATTGTGGTAAAGAGTGAAAAAAAATTGTCAAATTTAGCACAAGTGTGAGAAAACATTCGACCAAAAATTTAGGACAAGGAGATAGTTAAGTCATTTAAATGTACGGGGCAAAAAATATTTCGAACAACATAAAAAAAAAACTTTTCGTAATTGTTGAAATGAAATTGAGGAATATTTTTTATTTTGCTTTTACTACAATTCGAAAGTTTTTCTGAAAAGGAACTTGATAACGATCACTGTGGGTTTAATACCTGAGTTGAATTGTTAAAAATTATTTTTATTTTTGTTGCAATAATAAATAGTAACTCACCGGCCAATACCCGTCCTATTAGACGTTCGGTTTCATCAATTGGCTTTGCACTCGCAAACAACTCCTCAAGGCTGCCAACTATCATTTTGGCAAAACGTCTTCTATCGCTTTTGAGGTAAAATTTTTCAGATAACTGTTTCATAAATTTGCGAAGGTTTGTTAAAATCGAAGACAATAGTAGGAAAGAAGTAGTCAATGATTTTATACGAATGGTTAGATTGCTAGACTGTTAGATTATGAAAGTGTTATTTCGCTTCTTACACTATAATTATAACTGACATATATATATATAGATATATATATATATATATATATATATATATATATATATATATATATATATATATATATATATATATATATATATATATATATATATATATATATATATATATATCTATATATCTATATATATATATATATCTATATATATATATGTAATTTGAACTTGAACGTTATTTGGATATATTTTAACGGCATATTAAATGTTTATACCTGAAACGCACTATACGCTAAAGCGAATGCTTTTTTTGTTCCTCTTCCTTTTATTTATTTATTATTTACTTATTTATAGATCTATTTGATTATTTAGACAATGGCACCGAATGAATTTGTGATTAAACAATTGAACTAAGTTTCAAAAAAAAATTTACCTAAGTTTATATTTAGTTTTCTTTAATTATATATATCACAATATTTAGTTTTTAATTAACGATTGGAAAATGTTTTTTACGAGTTGTATTTTTCATTAAGTTCTTATGCATTTTCCTCAACTAGCGATCGGTTTAATAGTAGACATAGCGAACATTCGAAAATTAACTTTGAACGTGTGTGTTTCTGTGTTTCATATACTATTTCGCAGTAAGTTAACAATATGCGCTGACTTTTTATCAGATATTAACTAAAAACTCTGCTCAATAAATTTTCGCATGCAGACTAATTCGCATTTAATTTATAGTTTTTCAAATACTCTATTTTCTTTCATTATTTCTTCTTTTTTTTCTTAATTATATTAATGATTTCTAAAGAGTTTTTAATAGTTTTTCCTTTTTTTTCTCCTCTAATTCTAATTGTTGTTCTTAATACTCAGCAGCTTTTCTGGTTAATTTTTTGTTTCAACTTTTTTATATTTATTTATTTCAATAGCCCTAATGCTAATATGACACTTGGTTAACTTGATTGATTTCAGAGAAGGGATATACAATTTTCTTTTGTGCTTTACCGCCAAAATAATTTTGACTGAAAATTATTTGAAACACTCTGACTTATCCGTTGAACTTACTCTCGCGTCGCCTTGCGAATGTAGAATAAAAAAACTAGCATAGCATATGCTGTTCATACAGTCACATATTAGAATACTTATTAGAAGTTATATTACCGCTAAAATTCACAACCTCTACTAGTTGCTCCATCAAACCTCAAAAAAAAAAAAGCAAAAAAAAGCTCAGCCTATAAGAATCGTTAAATTTACGAGAGAGAGAGGAAATATTTTGTTAAGCTGAAGACGAATTTGCCACACCTAGCACTAGAATAGCATTGCAGCGAATTTAATTTTTTTGTACGACTTTCATACTCTCATTGACTGAAAGTCTTTTCTCTAGAACTAATTTTGCTTTTATAACTGGAATAAGATTTCGTTTGTTATTTCAGTGGATCCTTCTTTTCGGAATGCAAGCCAAAGGATCCTAGAAATTGTTCACACTTTTGAATAATACAATATTTTCGAATATCTCCCAAAAATCGACAGAACTATAAAAAAATTTTTGTTTATCTTGCAAAATATTTTGAAACATTTTTCACAAAGAGTTAAAGACCATTTGATTTATGTAATATCTAGTAGCTCGTTAAAGTTTAATTCATTTTGGAATCCACATGTTTTTCAATCAATTAGGATTTCTTTCAATGTTCGGATCTATGATAGGTGAGAGCAAAAGAGAGAAAGACTGCTATACGTTACAAATCCATCGTTAAGTTACTATATACTAAATACGTAAAGGGCTAAAAAAGCTTTATTTAAGTGTGCCATGTCACATCGGATATGGTTGCAAATGGTTTGTAGCGCGTGCAATTTTTGTATGACAACACGTTAAACGAATATTTTTTTCAAAGTTCGATCTAAAAGCGTCTAGCATCACATTTCTTGTTTAATGAAAAAAAAAGACAACGTACACTTCAAGATTCTTTGTTGTGCTTTACTATTCGTAATCAAAAACGAGAGAATTTGGCAGTTTTTTCTCAGTTTTTCTTCTTTTTTTGCTTAAAGGTCAGTGTAATACTTTTTGACGAAAAGCTTCGGCTATTTTGATGTAAAAAGTGAAAATTCGAATTTGATTTCTATTATCAACAATCGTAACGGATAACGCTTCCGAAGCTTTTTTTAAGTAAGAAGCTTGTAATATATGCGCTCATGTTTTTGTATATATATGTATATATATGTATATATATATATATATATATATATATATATATATATATATATTTATTTATGTCCTTAAAACCTTGAAACTCAAGTTAAACATAACGTAAAGGGGACAATGACACTTTGACTCGTGTCCAAAAAGTTTCAAGGATACATTGATACAACTATTGCCAAATCGGCTGTACTGTGATATTCATAGTTAGCGTATGGGAGGTGATTTTCCGTCAACCACATCCTGTTCTCCCTTCTCTGTCTATCATTTTACCTCGTTCTATATAAAATTTGCTTTTTTATATAACAATTTCGTTGCGCATTTGTTTCAAAATTAAAATTTCTTTTGTAATTTTTTAAGTCAAGGTGGTTTGCTACACTAAACAAAATCTGAATTAATTTGCAGAAAATAAACAAAAAACTAATGACTAAATTTATAGTTCTTTAACGTGTTTACAATTTACAGTTGATTTTAGTAACACATTTTCATGATTTTATCCTGAAAGAGATAAAGTATATTATATTCGAGATTAAACTTTATCTGTCTTATAATGGTAACAGTATCTTGACTTTGGCAAGAGTATTTGTCTCCTTGCACGTTTCGGACTTCTTGGATTAATATTGAAAATATTTTTATATGTCTATGCATGTATATAAATTTGCATATATAGATAAATTTTATCTTCATCTTAATGCGCCGGAGTGGCCGAGAGGCAACAGTCTTGACTTAACAACTCAATGATCGTGGGTTCAAATCTCAAGTGCGGTAGAGGTTTTAACGAAAGGCGAAAGCCTTGGATGCTAGTGCTTTAAGACTTTAGTGCTAGTGACTTAAGACTCTTAGAATTTATTCTATGGGTAAATTCTATAATAATAATAATAATAATATTTTCATCTTACGATGTAGCTTCGCATATATATATATATTATATATATTATTTTTTTCTTCTAACCTCCTATCAAAAAAGCTTATTTAAATGGCGATTTTAGGTGACCGTCCCAATTATTTATACCTGCGACTCATGTGTGCTTTCTTTTTATTTATTTATATGTTTTTTTTTTACAAATATATTTCTGAAAAGAAAGATATATTTTTCATCAAAAACAAAATAACAGCGCTGTAAATGAGGCATAGTTCTAAATGAATTTGTGCACATACAGCTAAATTATAGCTAGAAGGGAACCTATTGTCATAATAAAGCTTCTCCGAATATTGTATGCGAAGGACAGTATGAGCCGGTACTGAAAATATTGCTATGCAAAAGTCTTCAATAGCGGAGTTTGAATTTTTCTATAGTTCAAAGTAAGGATGGTAGAGAATTTGTGTGGAAGAACACGATCGTCGTTATCGGGCTAAACTAAAAATTTAAGAACATAACAAATTAATTGCACTTCTTTCTATTCTTAGAAACAAAACTAAATCCTTTTTTTTCAGATAAGGTAGAGTTCGGGAATACTTGATATAATGATAATAAAAAGACCTCTTTGGATAATTTTTATAACTTGAGAATAGGTAACTGTTTAAAAAAAAATGCAACTTTGAAGTAAACAGCCGTGTGATTAATATAAAGAAAACTGGATGACGTTCGTTTCTATTCTTCTACGATGATGATGCTTCATTGAAAACTAATAAAATGTAATTTTGTGCTGAGCGAATACAAAAAGAAGAGTAGAAAGAAACGATTGATTTAAATTAAACACAATTTACAATGTCATATTGTTTGCTGGCCGTTGCATACACATTGCATGCACGGAATATATCTGTGTCATTGTACTGAAAACAGTTCAACGACATAACCAATGGCTACGAAAACAAAACAAAATTACACATACACAGGCTTGAACGTATACAAACATACACGCACACACACACACAAATACACAAACACACATACAAAATACATATATCTTTTTAATTTAACATATGCACGTACATAAGTTTTAGTTGTGCTTTTCATCGTTGTAGGTGACGTTCACATTCCGTAAGACGTGTATACGTGTGCATACGACCAACTGACGAGCTGTGTTAAATGTAAATTAAAAGTATTTGTTGAAAATATTATCACAATATTAAAATATTTATATGTAAGTTTGTATGTATGAATGCATGTAAGTGCAAACCTATATATATTTGTGCATATAGACATGTAGAAAATGTCATGAGTTAAAAAAGCATTTGTGAATGTGTGCATATTTCTGTGTCCGCGTAGCTGTGTGAGTGCATAAGTGGCACACAATTCAATGCACTTTAGTTTGTATAATTTGAGGTTTACTAAAATCAAATGTACGCTTCACTGAACCAACACATTCACACATGCCCAGGCATAATATTTTCTATATCAGTATAAGGTTGGTTGTAAGCCCTTTATAAGAATTGCTCGGAGAAACAAACGCGAAGAAAAAGTGAAAAATAAAAGAAAAGGGAAAGGGAAAAGAAAAACTCGAGGGAAGAGAGTCGTAAAATTAATTCGGAAATTGAAATTTAAGGTCCACATGCAACATCAGCAGCAGCAGCACTAGCATCAACAATAACAAGAAGAATAAAAGTAACAATAGCGAAAGCAAAAGCAAATTATGTTCGCAGTCGTTTTGCGCAGTCTCACTAAATGGGTCAGCAAAGCAGTTGAATAAACTCGTTAAGGTCAAATGGAACATGTTGTGTACACTGATTTAATACATTTGCATACATACATACTTGCATATGTATGTACATATGCTTGCGTATGTATGTATGTATGTATGCATTCATACATAAGCATGTATGTATGGACGTAATTATATACTTTCATATGTGTATGCGTCCATCCATCCATCAGGCAAAGAGGCAATGTAATAAACATAAAATTATTAATCAAATTTCATATATGTGAATAAATTTGAAATTATTTATACTCGCGCCCATTTTACATTGAACGAGATAGGAGGTTAGTTCGAATGTTAGAGAAAAAAAAATTATCTCAAATTGTCCCTGAACTCGTGCAACGGCACAGAAACACACAGCAACAACGTAAAGATTTGCAAGCGTATGCATGTAAACGCTCACGTATACAAACGAACATAAAATATAGTTAACTCGAGCCAGTTCGTGCAACACCATAAGGCCTACAATTTTTATATTTACTTTAAACTCGCTCATACATACATGTATAACATACAATACAAGGTAGTCTTAGCTTTATAGCTACATTACGTGGCTGACAAGCATGCTAGCCGTCGGATCATTGCACACATTTAAGTGAATGTGCAGTTGTTCACTAAACACGTCATTGCTGTGTATATTACAGTGCCACTTGCCTCTTGTTATAAGACTTTTTTCGTAAACTTGTTATTCTTAAACAGGTTAAAAATAAACATAGTTGTGGAGCATTAAAAAATGTTCACACCGCCATCATCACACAAACAAACATTGTATTATCTGCTAAATAAACCACCGCCATAACTACTACCACCTTCGGTACGCTGGTATGCTAGTACGGTTTGTTTATTCATGTAGGTGTTGTTTGTTAATTGTCACTTGATTTTCTGAGTTCAATACTAAACACGAATACAAAATATTGTTGCGTTTGTTACTGTATTAGTGTTTATTTTATGGGCTTGAAGGTGTTTTCATGGCTACTGCACGACGAATAGTTGAAACACAAAAACAACAAAACTTAAAAAGTTCAAAAGCGTTCACTGACGTTTTTCAAATTTACATGCTATGTAATAATTGAAAGCAAATATTCTGCTTAGTTTTTCACAAAATAAAAAACATAAACAAAAAACCAAAGTTTTAGAGAGACAAAAATTGTTTATATTCGTTTTGAGGCTTAATCTATCTAACTACCCACGTATCATTCGTGCCCATTTCAAGAATTTCAGGTAAATACTTACTTACAAAGTGTGTGGCACTTTTATTTAAGATTTGGGAAATGCGGATCTCGTAGAAGATCAGAGACGCTCTTTAGGCCGTGAAACGTTATATAATTGAAATCATTTCCACTGTTCAACCCATTTAACGCTTTTAATAAATATTTCAACTGAATTTCAGACCAATTTCTTCTATGGATTTCGACACTTCGGAATTTCGACAGATTTTATTATCATTTTTGAGCTATCACATATCGTGCTTGTGCGCTGAATTCTTACTTTCAAACTCGTGCTTTTGTGCCTGCTTTTGATCTGAACACGTGTACTTCAAAATTTTGCGCCAAGAATTGCACTTAAGTTGTATATTTGTATTTAAATTTTTAGCGATTACTAGCATTCCAATATATACACACTAGAGTTCCCGGTGCGAATTGTTGAATAACAACTCCTCGGTCTTTTCCATTTCCATTCTTTATTGCATAGGGACTTAAATAAAAACCTAACGGTTCTTTAAATGGAAGTGCAACGGCCCTTCACTCCCAATAATGTGCCCATATCTCTCTCTCCCATGTTCTCTCTCTCTCTCTCTCTCTCTCTCTCTCTCTCTTGTGTGTGTGTCTGTTTGTCTCTGTCTCCTTAATGTCTTTGTTTCTTCTTCCTTTCAATCGCTTAAACGCACCCATGCACCTACACGCATACACACGCGAGCGCGCTCCATGATCGCGATCTAATGTGAGTCGTAATAAATACCTGTTTGAAAAGTTTGTTGCAATAAAATCCGAGCAATATTTTCTGACTCGGTCTTTTAAAATAGCAAATATAAGAAAGAAAATCAAATCGTGTAAAAATAACATAAAGTCGTCACTACTCATACAGCTTAATGCATAATAGCAACAACAACTGCGACAACAAAAACAACAGAAAAGTAAAAATAACCGCAATAACATCAACTACAACAACAATAAACAGTATTCCACTTGGCCCAGATTATATTTGAAGGTCGTGTTTTATCTGCGGTCGTTCACCGATTTTTATATTTATATGTATGTGAATGTATTTTTTTTTTTATTTTCAATTTTTTTTTCTTCTTTCTTGTAAATAATGCAAATGCTCCGGGTAAAAACATAGATATATTCGCGTATACAAATACGTATGTGTTTTGTGTATTAAAGCAATGCAAAGCAAAACACATTTTCATAGATATCTTTGTGTATAATGCGTACATTTTACGAAACGCAATAAGTTTATAAAGAACCAAGACTTTTTGTATTTATCCTTTGGGGGACAGAGGGCAACTGAGGAAGAGTTGAGCGGGGGGGAGGGGGGGGGGGGGTGTATTACCTTTCTCGATGGAATACACCGCGTGAAACTAAATGTCATAGTTTTCTTGCTACCATCACACTTCGAATTGTTCATCGGTACGCCTATCCTTTAAATTGGCGCATACAGCGTAAAAATTTTAAGCAGAGATTTCACGGTGAGATGAAGCTGTCTTAAGAGAGCCAAATCAAAATATGATCAAATGCGTTTATATACATGTGATAACTGCGTAAGTGAAACATTAAAAACATACAGGTTTCATAAGCAAATTAATTGAATGATGTCTTGGTTACTATTATTTTTTTAATCGCTTAATTTACGAGGAGTATCGAAGAGTCGACTTAAGCTGACCACAAATTTTTCACCTTTTTATACGCACAAGGGTATTTCAGCTTACAACGAATTCTAACTAAAGTCGCTGAAATTCCGGAAAAAGTATGAATGAAAAGAAGTTTTAACACGTTCGCGGACGTGGAAGCTATAGCATTTAAACTTTAAATTCAATTACTTTTCACTTAATTTTGCATAACCCTGAACATTATTGTACATGCCGAACTATTGATTAACTGCTTTTTCAGCTTTTTGTACATCATTTTATTTTTTCTATGTGTATTTATAAATTTATTTAAAGCACCTTTAAATTCATGAATTTCTGTACACTAGAAGGTGTGAAGATTCTCCCATTGTTCCTCTTTCTCGTGTTGCTATGTGCTATTGCTGATGCTATAGCATTCATTGTATGTAACGGTTAAAATATACTAATCTGACTACTCTTGCAAAATGTGTGTAATTAGATTTCGGATATCACAAGTTTTAAAATAAATTAGTTGTACATCATTGAACATCATTGAAATTTTTAGAGTCCTCGAACGTGTTAATAACAGAAATTTATGCGTTGTCGCGTATTGGAATAACCGAAGGCGATCTAGTTTATATTGAATATAATAAGTACGAATACAAGTTCGCTGCTAGTGTCCATTATAACCCACTAAGTCAAACGAATCACGTTAGAGATAGAAAAAGAAATCTTCTCTCAAACGTAAACAACGTACACAAAATTATAAAACAATAAGGTCGGTAATCCCTATACGCAACAACAAATCTCAACACTTTCCCCTTAAAAGTAAACAGCGGCAAAGTTCCAAGGGATTACAAAAAGAAAAAACAACAAGCGAAACGTGTTCAGTCCTAAAAGTCGAGTCGTATATCAAAAGCAGAGACGCCAACCTTAACCATGAGCCACATTACACATATATTTGCATTGCATATTTTGGATCAATAATATAAGCCAATTTTAAGGGTGCTTTTACCCCATTGACAATAATATTTTCTCTATGATTTAATTGTAAGGGTATATTAATTTACAAAAATGTAAAATGAGAAAAAGTGACAAACGTTTACTGTGTATTAAACTACATATCAAGCATTACAGATTTACACATAAAAACCACGTAGTTTAGCAGGCAATATGCTACTACGTGCGCACTCTCAGAGTATTATGACGGTACATGAGACTAGAAATTATTCAATTCCCTCACCTTCATTTCAAATTAAAATTTATATTTTTTAAAAAACGACTTATCACCTTCTCCTTTTTCAACATGTGGTCAAAGAAAGAGAATATTTTTAAAAAGTTCGCCAGATGATCTCGCTCTCGTAAATTGCACTTATACATAATTCTTAACAAATACATTTGGTAACAATTTCAATCGCTTTTCCACCTCGAACTAAATGGTGTTGCCATACACATTTGGTTTTAATTTTAACGAAAACCTGGAAATTTGACTAGTATTAGATTTTTAATTCTATTACATAAGTTATATTATATATAAGTTGAAACGAAAAAAAACATATCTTAACACATGTCGTTTTTAACATAGTTGTGGAGGAGTTGTGGACTATGTGTCGTTTTTAACTAGTTGTGGAGCCGTTTTTATTGGACTGTATTGCATAGTTTAACATCTCCGTTTTTATGCGTTAACGCTCTTAGCCGATAATAATGTACAGCGCACTGTTGAAATTGCTTGGGAAATACGCACCGTTTTGGAAACCGATTATTAATAGCTTAATTTCACTTGCAAAATTTATTTTTAGTAATAATATTAAATTAGCAGACGCTAGCTTTTCATAATTTTAATTTTTTGACGAGCATTCTGTTCAAATATTTTCCTACATTCACAAAAAGTAGGTTTTACCTACCGTATTATACACAACTTCCAGCAATCGTTCATTAACACGTTGTTTAGCAAACTTTTTTACAGGTAAAGCAATCACAGGGCAGTACTGTTAAATAGGATATATTACACTGAAATTAGCGATTTCCGTATTATTTTTACGTTGAAAAGCTCTAAGTTATTAGAGCTTAAAAACATGTTTTTTTAATCTGTTATGCTTATAAAATTTATGTGTTGTGCATACCATAAAAAAAACGTAATAGTAACTCAAATATTGCCTTTGCGTTTAAAATTTAATTGACTATTTTCAGTGGTGTAAAAAAAATGAGAAAAACAAAATTAATACTTTTTAGATCGTTTTATTAGCAATTTGTTCTGTACAACGACTACTCAATCTCTGTGGCAAAGTTTAATATCTAACTTGATATGTTTTATATGTTAAAAGCAGCTCTCTGAGTTCGTAGCATTTGCTTACATTACATTTTACAAAATACGCGTACGTCTATTTTTATAGCGTGTTAATGTTGATAGGCGGTTAGAAAACAAAAGATGACTGCTTTTTAATTAATAACAGGGATTATCAAATTGAAGCCTAGGTCGAAGAAGAGTTACAAGTACTAAATACCATAAGCGCTGCCATCCGAAAGCGTACAGCTGTTATACAGATAACGCATACCTTAAATGAAGCGAAATAAAGTTAAAAAAGTGTTCTTTGCTTCAGTTTAATTTTTCATTATATTGAAGAGTACGGGTAAATCGTTGAACTATTGTGACTACGTTTTCTGTAAAGTTGAAATAAATGGCGTCGTAGAATGATGGCGGCACCTAGTGGAAGATAATCGTGGCTATGAAAAGCATTTGTTTGTGAACATTAGAAAAACACATAAATGCACTGACGAAGATTTCTGTACGATTTTAAAGCTCCGCAAAAAACTATTTTAAAAGTTGCACTTACAGCTTGCAATGAATGGAAAGCTTCCTTCGAAAGCTTATTGAATACATTTTAACTTTAATTTCCAGAAAAACTTCCGTTATTTCAAAAAATTTCGATTCGCACTTGAACTTATTTACATTAAATGATACATTAGTAAATTAATGGAAAGATAAAATATGATGATTACGAAGAATGAATTAAGTCTGCAATAAAAAAAAGGAAATTTTGTATTTTCATATTGTAAAAGTTGCTGTTGCATTTCATGAGCTATCAATTATTGTTGTACAGCGGATAGAAGACCAAAAATATATACACTTATCTATACGGGACCATCGACACACAAATAGAAATACTGAGAATAAACAGAAGAAAAAAATAAATCAATAAATACAAACATATTCATTTTTATTATGAATAATAATATAAACTGTACTAAAAAGCAAATTTTAAATGTTCGCGACTGGAAAAATATTTCAAGCTATTTTAAGCTATCCTAAAAGAAGCGTTATAAGGAATCGCGTTCCGATTTTCGCTTCGCGTTGTATGGAAATCGCCTTATAAAACTTGATCCCATTGACATTTCGTACATGCTTAAATGTAAAAGAGGAATTTTTAAAGATTCTCTTATAAAGAAACAAATTGCTAATATTAAAAAGAAAGCTCCCAAAATTAAGAATTGACAAAGAAATTGTTCGCTTACAACAATCTTTCTATTTCTTATTTATCTATACAAGTATTTCCTATATCTTTAAACGAATTATTTCCTATCTGAGAGAATTCTTAAAATACAAGACATCCTAAAAGTATGTCACTAAAAACGGAATTTTCAACAGCAGCCGGAACCTTTTTCAAATAATTTAAAAATTAACTTCGGCTCATTAACAAATTTTTGAACACTCCTTATCGTCAACATGGATGATGTCGAAACGAGGACAATTTGAAGATTTCAAAAATATTTTTTTCAAGTTTCGATAAAATCATAAACAAAAATTTTCTTCCTAAAAAGCATATAATTTAAAGGCAAAATAATAATTACACGAGAGGTTTCAACTGGAAAGTTTTTACAAAATAAATTGTTTCAAATTTTCATTCAAAATGTAAATAAAAAATAGATATCTATCTATATATACAAAATTAGTTACATCATGAAAATTTTTTTTCCTCTTGACAGTCATGCGGGCTCATTGAAAGCGGAGATATACACATGTGACAGAAAAATATGTGTGAGGTGTACTTTTCAGTTCTATGCCATATGAATTGTAGAAGATACTTTCCACATGGCTCACAAAACGTTTTTATATGTGGTAATTCTTGCAGTAAAAAGGGCTTTTATATTGCTCTAGTATGGTTTCTATCTGTACAGCGAAATAGGTGTCTCCTCTGAGTTAACGTTTCTAATAATATCAGATACGTTGAGCACATCATCGTAGGCAAGAAAGAGGACGGCTAGGTCATCAGCTTCGAAATAAGGGAAAAATGTACAAATTTAGTGCCGTGTCACTAAGTTGATCACATACCTTTGTCACAAATGCTTTAAATTCCCACAAAAAGCGTTTGAGGCTCGGAGCAATTAAAAAACTACTCCTGCTTCCATTATAATTTCGGGAAAGCGAAGCTTCTTTTAAGTTTTTGTTTTTGTTCATACTTACCATAACTTTAAAACCATTTTAAAATATGGCTATATTTCTATCTTATAAATAAACGACAAATATTATCTATAATAAGAGGAAAATGTAAAATAACACGCTTCTATTTCTCTGCCCACATGTTTATATTAATGAAAAAAGCAGGAATGTACAAGAACTCTAAAGAGTTCTAAAAAGACGAGCAATAATAGTAAGGATTTTTATATAAAATGAAAGTTCAAATCTTTTAATAGTAAGAAAAAGAATCAAAAATCCTAAATTATCCTCCAATTGCACTTAACTGGGCTAGAAATATTTGTCAACCTTTTGCTTTTCTCCAATCAAATGCAAATCGTTTGCCAGAACAAACAGTTGACAGAAAAACCAGGAATAGATAGTGGCCGAAAACTATACACTGATCAAGTATTTTTACGGTTTGTGATTTACGTACATTGCCTTTATCGTGCAGACATGTTATCACACAATAAAGAGAGAGGGAAAAAAATTCTTGATTTCTCTTCTTTCGATCATTTTAACAACAAAAATGATATCAACATACGAACTAAGACTAACAAATGAATGATTTCATTTTGTTCAGAGGAAAGGATAAATGGTAATTTCAATAAAGTCAGGGATGGAAAATTTAACAACAACAATAAAATAAGAGCATTATAGAATTGCAAAGTCGATCTTACAGCATTTCGCAATTTTTTGCTTTTATTTTTGTGATAATATATAAAAGATTATAGCTTACTCTCATGTAAGACATATTTTTCATGGGAGTGCTTATATAACAGAGGCCCTAAAACATGAACTCATGTGACCGAAATTTACGAAGAGTGATTGTTTAGTCAGAAGTTTTTGTAAAAAATGTAAACAATATTTCAGCAAGTGGGATCGATAGATTGATTGCACACAAATTACATAGGCAAACATCAGATGAACACACAAACTTAAATCGATTCAGAACGTAATTGTGAATCAATCGGTATGAGAAAAAGTTTACCTTAAGTCTTTCTTGCTGTTACATATATCCTCATATATAATACTTATCTTGTATCACAAATTAATTAAAGTTGAAAACTCCCACAATAACTATAAAAAAGCTTTAAGCAAATTTTTACGTTGTGGGCTTTGAATAAATAAAAACTCAATTCGAAAATTTATAGAAAGCCTCTTATAAAATAAATATATATCTGTAAGTGAAGTACCCGATAACCAACGTACATGATAAAGTAAAAATACCTTTAGTGTGCTTCCTAAGCTACTTGTTTGACAATCGTAGAATATAAACAACTTTGATCATTTCTCTCACAATGGAAACAAGTAAATTGGAAAGATGAAAACCCTAAGCTTTGGAAAAAAGCTTATATAAAATCTGCTTTATCAGATAAAAGGGTTAAATTGTAAGATTACTACCCTGTTTTGAACTCTTTGAAGAATTGTATCTTTTGAACGATTAATTAATAAGGTTGGAAGATCTTTAAACTTTGCCAATATCGAGCCAGAAGTACATTTCTCTTAGAGAATAAAACTCATGTCAACTCATGTCAAAAAGCTTGCGTTCTCCTTATTAAATATCTTACTTACTGATCGCATTGATACATCAGTCATGAGCTAAGTGATCTGTACGTAGTGGCGCATTTTAAGAGCAACAAGAATAGTTTCCTGAATATCTATGGGGTGAGCAACAGTTATGTTACACTTGAAGAACTGGCTGGTTGCTAAACTGTTTAAGCACGATAACTCAAGCATAGCTGTAAGGAAGGAATACCTATTTTCCAAGTAATTAACCAATTACATTTAATTTAATATAAAAAGCAACTAAATTAGGAAACTGATAATTTTCAAGTATATTTAAAAGAAAAACCCACTTAACATGCGCAATGCTTCAAGATGTTATAATTTCGATTAATACAAAAGATATTTATATAGAGAGACCCAATTGCCCCTTAACTGCTGTAATATGCAGCCATTGCTATACAAATAGAGCTCTTTCCCGATTGAGAATGAACAAAACGATTTCTTAAATTGATTTTAAAAGGAAATCGAAGAAGTTTACCTAATTGGAAAAAAAATCTTAAAATGCTTCAAATAGTTGAAAAGGAGAATTTATAAAATATGAAATAAAAACGATCCCTAAAGCATGCAACGTTTTTGGTCAGAGAAGTCATATGAAAAACTATAGACCTAAGCAATGAATAAGAAACGTCAACGCGATTTCAGTTTTCTGCTTGGAGGTTTCCAATAAAAGGCAAGGAGATAAGCAAATAGATGTACACGTGATGAAACGCAGCCGTAGGGACCAACAAGACTAAATTCTTATTAAATACAGCAATGATGAAAAATATTTATATTTTATAGAGTATATGATTAATATTGCGGATACTGCACGCAAAATAATAATATTTAATTTTAATTGGCATTCATTCGAATAATGTCTAAGCCTACTTTTCAGTTTCCTTACGGTATTTTATAAAGTTACGTTCATGTGGGTTATCTTTTCTTCAATTCTCCGTTTATCTTTTATTACAGATCGACGTTATGTGTGGGTTATCTTTTCTTCAATTCTCGGTTTATCTTTTCTTACAGATCGACGTTTATTAATTTGAGTTTAAAGTAAATATTCCTATTTTTATCCAGAAATAAAATTTGAAAATCTTACTCCATACAAAATGTAATGACAAAGTTTTTATAAAATAATGCGTATACCGATGTTTTGCAATTGAAAATCTACTTATGACCTATGAGGCTTGGACGTCACTTTTAAAGAAAATAGTAATTAAAAATTGATTTTAAAATTAATATATATATATATATATTAAATATATTACATATACGTGTTATACATATATATGTATATATAAGGATATTTCTTTTAAATGAAGAGAATTAGTAAATATAACAGCTCAATTAATTGGTCATTTTAACAGAAAAGAGGATTTGTTCATATGGTTCATTATCTCTTTTTTTCCGGTTCTGTCTCTCTCGCTCTCTTTGCAACTCTCTCTTGCAAGTCGTATTGAATTTCAAAGAGCATATTTGTTTATTGAAATAAAGACAAGCGGTTGATGCAATTTTTTGTTGCAATGTTTTCAACAGAGTCTGTAAATCCTACAAGTTGTATAACAGAAAATATTGCCGGCCTTATTTTAAGAAATGGTATGTGGAAATGAGAGAGCGAGAAAAAACCATGCTAAAACGTACTTTGTACAACAATATCTAGTGTCGGCTTTAAGCAACCTCTAAACCATTCAGAACAAGTTCATTCTCATAAAGGATTTAATATAAAGGTTAAGGTAATTATTTGTTCATAATTTTACTCAGACATCTGAGCGTGCATGAGTATACTTATATGACGGCAATTTTCAATGCAAATCTTGCCTTACTTATGCGACAAATTATAATATATGCGTATAAAAATACATAAACCGACTATCGAAACACCAAGATGTACTACTTTAATGATTCCGTGCTTTAGTGTTTGTAACGAAATTACCAAAAAAAAAAAAAAAAAAATTAATAGATAAGTAAAAATTCCTCATTGAAGAATCCTTAAAATATATATATATACTTAAGCAAAGCAAATTTGAAAACGAATTTAGTTATGTTACGGTCGTAGAAATAAAAATATTTAAAAAAGTGCCCATTAATTTCGGACAGATGTTGCTTAAAGGAAGTACGGATATGGACCTAGCTCGTCCACAAATGCGATCGCACGTAAAACAATATTTTAAAAAAATGACCATTTTAAAATTCTTTTTTTAATGACGGGCTTTTTTAATTAATGTAATTTTCTGCAAATCTTTATTTCAAATAATTAGTGAAGCTGATAATAATATGAAATGTTGCAATGGAAGACTTTAAAAGAATTTCTTTCAAATACAATGCATTACCAGAACGGCAGCAACAATTTTTCCGTCTATATTAAACTATTGAAGTTATCCATAACATTTCTTTTAAAATCCGTATTGTTATACGAAAACTCGTGCTATTTTTAATTTGCCTGCAAAATGATCTTTTCTTAAGCTATTACCGTAAGTAAATCCATAGTATCTTTTTACTAGTTGTCTTACAACATAGAGCGGAAAAATTCACAACTCTAAGATATGCGTGCATATCCATTAATCTCAGATTTTTTTAATAAAACGTAAAATTCGCAGAAAGAAAAATATAGCAATTCAATGCAAATAGTCCTTGTAACGAAAATAATCTATATCTCAAGCTAAGGCGTATTCAAGTGAATATGTCTTTCTTATTAATTGTTAAAATATGCTTATAAAACATTACTTTCTACGAACTGTTTAATATTTTGTTTATTTAATTGCAAGTTCAATTAATCTTAGTTATATTAAACCCGCTTTTGAGACCCAATTCTGGTTGCTTTTCGTATACAACAACTCTCACTTCACTCAAATAGTTCTGGTTTAACATTCAAAATTTCAGTTCAGTACAAATTGCATTTTAAACAATATAATTATATCCATTAGTGCCCATATAGCCGATAGCTGTAGAGAGAGCAGGCAATAATTACATTTTAATATGAAGTTAAAAGCTATTTGAAAAAGAATTGTGCTTCGTATATTATATATATTATATACTCGTATTACTTAAATCAAAATTAATAGCTAATCGTTTGAAACATTAACGCCATTATCACGATTTAGCATAATTAAGTGCGTCATTTTAAAGTGTAGAAATAATTGTGTTTTTGCTTGCTCTAGTGCTGATAAGATTAAGCATAACAAGTATAGACACCCGCGTTTTTATTCGAAAACATTGACACGTACATGAAGAATTCCAACGTGTATTGTATGATTGATACGCTGATACGTTTTACGAAGAACATTAGCAACGTAAATACATCAAAATATTTTGCTCTTTTTTGTAAGCGTCTCAGTTGGCCTTGACCATCACAATTTTTGTGATATTTTCTTTTGAGTAAATGCACACATTATACTCTGTTGTATTATACATGTGCACGTGCGTGTTCATGTTTTTACATGTATGTATAATATATTATACATACGCATATATAATATATATATACATATATGTATATGTATATATATAAGTAGTACAAATTTATATGGAAATTCAAAATTTTTGTATATATCTTATGTTAGTAGTGTTTTTGCCGTGTTATACGCTATAGAACCAACGTTTCTAACTCGGCTTCACTGTCGCAAAACATACAATTTCGAGTAAAAGCGTTATTACCATTAAATACCCTAAACTCTTTCACTTAATACAGTTATTCATTATATTGAAAGTGGTCGAAAAAGTGGTCCAAACCATTTTCATTATCGTTCGTGTAATAAATTTCATCCGCAAAATTGCGGACTGCGTATGTTGTATGTAAGAGTACATCGGCAGACACCAATTGGACGGACGGGCAGACAGAAAAAGAAGCTTAAAAGATGACTCCGTCATAAGTTCTCATAAGTGTCGTATACATACATAAATACTCTTGTATCACCAGTGATGCAGGGTATAGGAAAGCAGAAGTACATTTTAAAATATCGACTTTTCGTAATAAAAAACGAAGAAAAGGAATCAAATTTCCTAAACAAGAAAACAAAATATTTATTTTTTATCATATCCTTAGTCTAAATACATTTATGTTATATTTAAAATCGACAATTGTCATGTCCGAAACGACTCGCATGAAAATCGAGTATTAATATGTAAAGCAGTGTACTGCACTAACGTGTTATTTTATGCAGGCTGTAGTTCACATTGTGAGAAAATAGCGATCTTTCCCTCCTCAAGATAACCATTTCAGATTTCAATATGAACTATTAAATACAATACGTAAAGCAATGATTTCACAAAATATTATTACGTTTCAATTTTATGCACGTTATAAAGCTACAGACATTTAGAAAGCTTTTCACTTTCGGTTAGACTTAAATGCAATATAATTCTCGCTTTTAGTTTTTTTTAATTGGTTTGTAATTTATTTTGTTGTCTTTTTCTTTTCACTGTAAAAAAAAGAAGTGTAGAAGGTCGTCATTTGATTTCCGTATTGAGATTAGTTTTCAACTTTCTGTTTTTATTCCCTTCGCGGTTACCTTTCTCTACTTTCGAATTAACGTATTGTCGTCTAGCTTTCTCATTAAAAAAATAAAAATAAAAATAATAGAAAAGCTACATTTGGCTCGACTTTTTGAGAGCGACGCACGGGTGTAGCAATCACGCTCAAATCATAAAAATTATGATAGAATGAAAGCTTAAAGTATTGTTAATATTTGTTTGCAATCTGTTTTAAAATCATTTATAGAATACGTAAAGAATGGAAATAAGTGGGAAAGGATAAGTCTTCAAATATTAGTATCGGTTGAATGGCAAAATGAGCAGCGTCTTCAGCCAGACTTTCCTAACACTTTACTTTATATGTGTTTTTTCGCAGAATCAGGAATCAAGCCGAGAAGTGAACAAAGCGTACGCTCGAGTTTGTATCTGCTGAGCAAGCGAGAAAAGGGGTGATGATAAACCTCTATGGCGTTGAATCGGATGACTGTCAGGAAGATTTCGGAAATAATTTGTCATTTAACCTATGTTCGTACTCAAAACTTTGAAGCGTACTTATGACATCGGCAGATAGTTTTTAATCAGGTGTAAGAAGATGATTCCTACGCGACAGGATTGCGGAGGAAGAAACTTGCATGTTAGTATTCCATATGCCTAGACGGGAAGTTTGATCGGGGGCGGTGATATAAATCACATTCTAGTTTTCCTTATCAACGGATTAAACTTAGTTAATCATATTCTCCGTATTTTTTTTACTCATTATTCCCACAACATAAGAGAAATCAGAAACCACTCAATATTTACACAACCGAAATTGTCTTGAATTAAATGATTAAATGAACTCTTGACTGTACATTTCTCGGTTTTGAGCCACGTACTGATGACAATTTCCTTAAAAAATGCTATCTTATTTTGGAGAAATACTACTTAGCCTTCTAGTCTTGTAGGGCCTCTAACACTTATTTTTAGATGTTACTAGAATCGTGAAGAAATTAAGTTACCGTTCGCTCTCTAATGGAAATGAAATAAAACTACATATATATTCATGTCAGTCAATATTGCAGTGAATGCGTCCATACTTCCAAATGTGTGTGTTTGATTGTTTGCACTACTGTTATCAACAAATGCTTTAGCACGTAATACACGGGTAGTATGCTCTACACGTACATAACGCAAAATTCGTTTACTCTCATGAACACAGTAAAAACATTATAGGCGAGCAAGGCTGGCTATTCAATATCCTACACCATTTCTTCTAGGGTTCTTCTTTTATATTCGTGAGAAAAAACCACAAGTTGGACTTTGTTTCTGTACGAATGCATTTTTTATTTTATGGAAGAACAATGAAGGAAAACTAACAGCGATACCACGGGACCACGGGAACAAGAGACCAATTCGAACGGTGGTTTCAGTCGCAAAATAGGCTTCGCTTGCTTTTCATCTGTTGTAAGAAATAAAAAACCACCTTCTATGAGCGGTACTCACCCTATGAACTGATTTTATTCATATGTAGCAAAATTAATTTTCTTACCAAACATCTTATTATTTTGAAAATATTTCCTTTATTGAATAGTAAAAATTAAACTTTCTTTGCAAGAGAATACTTATAAATGGTGGGTCCACTGATATGATAGGCTAAATTGTTATGTTATATTGCTACTATGGACCAATCGTAAAGGTAAAAACATTGATAATTGGGCGCGATATTGCTTTTTTCTCGCACTAGTGATTAAATTGGAGATTATTCAAAAAAAAGGGCTCATACCATCCAGATTCCCCGCATCTACTTAATACGTCGAACTACCATTACTCAGCGATTTCCGCCGAAATATTCGAAAACTCAATAATTTTTCTGGTGACGACTTCTTCGAAATAATGCTTTATAGGAACATTGCTCTTCAAAATATCCCACCTTTATCCCTTTTCAATAGGTTTCACCCTTCGGTCAACACAAGTCAATGTAGAAAATTTTATCAAAGTAGCTAAAAAATTGTAAACCATAGATTGAATAGACAAATACATAAAGACACATCAAATAGTCAGTAGGAAAGCAACTACATAGACGAATAGACGAAGAAGCTTAAATCGATTAGAAAACGATTCTAAACATATCGCTGTAATAAAAGGTGGCTCTATCTTAAATCGTCCTGGGTGTTATAGATATCCGCATAAACTTAACACACCACTAGTAGCAAAAGCGGTGTGGGGTATAATGAGCAATAAAGATATTTGTAGAGAAAATCAGTCATATTTAGGTCAGGAAATTCTTCTTCATTTATATGTATTTCACTTGTTTTTCATTTTTATACCCATTACCGATGAATGGGAAATATATTCATGTTGTCCAAATGCTTGCAACGTCCAGACGGAAGCTTCAAAGACCCAACAAAGTATGTATATTCTTAATCAGCATCAAATCAGTTCGTCTGTGTAATGAAAAGAAAAAAATGTATTTATCTTTTTTTTTAAGGATCACTGTGATGGGTATAAAAGATTCTACCACGATCGAATATAATTTCCTTACTTGCTTCTTTTTTTTCTTAGTTTTCTTTTCATACCGCTATGTTTTTGCAAAAATGTTGGCAACTTGCCCAGTGTGTTGCATAGTCATAATATATTTATGCGGACAGACAGACTGGCATACATATAAACAACTATATATGTTTAAACGAACTACGTCAATAGCAATGACCTTAATATGAAAGAAATGAAACTTGCAGGAAACTTATGTACATCTGTGTACCTAAAAGTGGATCTTAAAGAATCGCTCTATCAAGCAAATAAATAAATCAAATTTGATTTTTATTTGGTCGCGAATAAATCAGTTTGTTGTCTGTGATCGTATTAAAGACGATGTGGTAAATTTTTATCCGGAATCTTTTCTAAGTTTTCGGGATTCTGCTAAATACGTTTCGAAACACTGGAAAACCTGGTTGATAGATAAGTTGTTATGAAGCGTCTATTAAAAACATTTTATTTTATTTTTCAGTTTAATCACCATATTTCTATTGCAGCTTACACCACTAGCCGCACGAGGTACATTAAGTTTGCATTGTTCCATGTAAGACACAAAGGGGCGTACGACAGACTCATTTGTTGTTATATCGATTTAGATTGCTCTATCCATCCATCTGTGCGCCAATCTGTCTGTCTATCTTGTCTGTGCCTATGTATATTTATATTCAACTTACATGTCGCAATATTTCGGATATTTTACCCATTGATAAGCTTTGGCTGATGGGGAAAACTATTGAAAAGGAATTGGATCGGAGTATTTTGGCGACCAATCCTGTGATATGAAAAACCTCTGTGGGATGAGCTAATTTTTCGAAAACATAAACCTTCTTATGAGAAGAAAGCATTAATATAACATTATATTTATTTTTTAACGTTTAATGATGATATGGTATAAAAACTATTAGTATCATATTTGAAACACGCAGGTTTGTACATTTTGCAAAATCAGCCTTTACATAGCAAAGAAAGTCTGATTTTTAGCAACAGATCAGAAAGTATGCGCAGAATAATATGGTCAATGACAAAAAAATAAATTTAGAAAGTTTGGCCACGTCAACTACCGTTTTAAGCCGACTCCCACAGAAGGGCTTCCATTAAAATAAATGAAGAGTTATTTTAGAAGAAGTTGTGTAGAGGATTTAATGATCGGTGTTGCCCGATATATTATATTTCTTTACTCTTTATAAAAATTTTATTATTAATATATCATAAATTTTCGATTTCCTTAATTATTTTTTTTTTGTAGGGAAAGATAGTGAAATAAAAGTAAGCACATTTAATTGTTTAATCAGCTTGTCAGAGGACTTAGTCGACAAATGGACAAGCAAAGCTAACTAAATCTCTACAACATATTAGATCTTTGTGTGACATATCTATAAAATGATTTTGAAGAAATCGAGTTACCTCCATGGGAACTATTTACATTTTGCTAAAATCCTTTCAACGATGTTAAATTATGAGTCCGTTTAACAGAAACGTTCAGATAACTGAGGCGTTCCACAAGTGCTTAACGTTGTGAAGATTATAAATTTCTATGATAACTCTTTCAATAATGAGATAATTTAACTACAAGAAAATGTCAACTGAAAGTAATTAATATTCCTACAACGGTTTGAATATACCTTGCACTTGAACTTTGAAAGTATTTATTTGAGATGCGTATTTTGTACCTGTTATGCAAACGATTGAACGCGGCTAAGCGTGCATTTTCGTTTGTATTATAGAAACGTAACCACAAAAAGTCGATATCGTACATATTTATATGTACGAACGGCCTAAGAATTTGAATCGACAATAATGAATTAGGCTTGCCTGCTCATCCGTCCGTCCTTACATGTGTTGTTTTTTCGCTTGTGAGGCCCGGGAGTGTTTGCGATATAGAAACCACGTAAAGTTTATATATCTTCGCGTTCGACAACCGTTCGCTTGTTGTAAGAACGTTTACTGTTGCAAAAATAGAAATAAAATCTGAAATTTCATTTGCATTACATATCTTCACTTGAACGGATTGTTTTAATTATATTTATTCCTACTGCCGATTGTGTGCGATCTATATGTCCATGAGTGTGAATATAATAACCATCGATTGAGCAAAGCTGTATTTTATAATTAAAGTGTTAATTATCTTTTAATAGAAGGAAATAATTAATGATTTTATTAATTAAATCAGTGAGTCGGTGTAAAATGGAGGAACAGTAAAGTGAAATTATGTTTTTATTACTATGGCTTTAAACGTAAGCGTAGATATAAAAAGCTTTATCTTTTCATTGCTTAGACAGTATTACTCTTTGTGAATGCTTTTATTAATAATTAACTCAAATCGTTTGGTGACATTGTGGTCCACGGCCATACTCGATTAATCCTTTGGCCACACTTCTAATCAATGATAGAGATCCTGAACACGAACTTATCAATGTTAAATTTATCATTAGCAAAGGCCTTGTGTTCAACAACAAACAAAAATAAAATTGTAAGCGCTTGCACTTCCTATATTTCCATTAACATTACGCTTATACTCTCTTAACTGACTAGAGGGACACTTGAATAACAGAGAAGAGATTGCTAAAAAAAAATAAATGTATAGATAGGAGAAAGAGAGGGAGAGATTCTATAATTATTTTCAGCAAGCTTTAGTTTAGCAATGTTGGGGGGAAACTTTAACGCGTTTAATGAGTGACATTGAACATGAAACTGCTTTGCCTGACCTTACGGTACATAATAGATGACATTAATTGCTATGCCTATATGTCCAGGCGAAAAAATATACGCTCCCCATTTTTCTTTCTTTCCTTCACTCAATCTCGCGCTCTCTCTCTCCCTTTCTTTCTCTCTCTCCCTCTTTCTCTCTTTTTCTCTTATTCCGTTTCTCCATTCGTCTCTTCATCATTCTCTTACACGTTTTATATTTAGTGATTTTATCTTTGCATATTAAAGGAGCTTTTTTTACATTTCAGGCTTAATATGACTGGTTTCTGGTTTTTCAACTTTTATAATTTCTTTACCGGCTCTTAGTTTCTTTCAGTGTACAAATATTTGAAGGCTAGGTCATGGTCAAAATCAAGACAAATACAAAAATTTGGTATATAATGTATTCCTCTTTGTACGACTTACATAGATAGGCAAGTGAACATGAGAGCCTTGACAAGGTTTAATTTTTTTTTTTTTTTTTTTTTGAAGAAGCTAATATCTGTGATAAAGAAAACCCAATGGAATTTTTTTTTTTCCGCAAAAATCTTTAATGTATTTGTTTCAATTTCTCACTTTTAAAATTTACAGATTCGATGACAACTACCGAAATATCACATAACCTTGTAATTAACTATTTCCCGAAATTGTCTTGACTGCAAATCAAAGTATAGTGAGAGAGATTTATTTATGGATTTAATGTGCATGCGGCACAATTGACAGACAAAATAGAATATATATTGCTAAGGTGAACTCGAAACGTAACTAAATGAAGATTTTTTAAGAATCAGTCTTACGGCAAATTCACTATTTTTAAATGCGCTATTTTCATCAAACTGTTTCATAAAATGTACATATATGAGAATTAGAGAAGTCTTACGCTTAAGAGATATTGACAAAGTGACGTAACAAATAATTTGCAAAGTTCATTTTGCATTTTCGATATTATATTCAATACTAGAAGATTGTGAGTGTGAGGTAAGAAAATCCATCAAGATCACTGCATCTGCACCGGATTCCGTATTTCTAAAGAGCACACTCATTTTCAGGTGCCTTCAACGTTTATTATATGAGCGTCACACGAGGATCCATGAAATTAGAATGTCTTCAAATTTTCATTGATAGGTATTGAACGAGAGCAAAACAACAACCTCGTTATCATCATTGAAATTATATGCACAACATACACATTTGCACAAGTATACAAGTGAACATATATATACTTGAAACTGAGACCTTGAACTTTACACAATACAAGAGGGGAAAAAACTAAAAACACAACCACAAAGCTAAGAAAAACAAAAAAGCAAAACTTAATGAAACAACATTAAAAAAAAAACGAACAACAACAACAAAAACAAATACCATCTTTCGACAACAACAATATAAAAACAAAAAAAACAAAAGTTACAGTCGGTATGCACCGAACATTTCACACCAAGCACTTTCTAACTGCTTACTTGAGTTGAAGTGAGAAATATCTTAAAAAATTATAAAATTATATTACTGGAGAATACTCCCATCTATGGATAAGTAATATTTACCATATATCGCGAAAATTTATTTATATACACTACTGTGTGCAAGATATCCTTGAGATAATTTGATCTGGGAAGAGTGATGCTTTATAGCGAACTAAATCTTGATTTTATCGATGCCACTAATAGACACGTATGGGTCAATTGATATAGTTATTCTGATCGCTAGTCATATACGCTATGTAGTCTCGGATGCCTACTGTTTGCGTTGCTATTATTTTTTAGAAAGATACAAAATCCTCTTTGTCGTGATAACTAAGGCTAAGAGAGAATTTTAAACACCCATCCAATACCATTTAATAGATTTTTCAATAATTTCCAGCTTCTCGCAGACAAACGTTTGGGTGGCTCAAGCAAACTTGATCGAATTCGAACAAGAATTCTACGGTGATTCAGAATGTTCACAATTATTAGTATCATCCGTGGTATATGTCTTCTTTGTGTCGCAAACGCAATAAAAAGTTTGTAAGCTTTCCTATAAACTATACAATAAGAAAGATAAAAAAAAAAAGAAAATCAAGAGCAGACGCAAAAAATGTACGAAAGCAAAAAATATAAATTAAAGAGAAACAATAAAATAAATCAGAAATATGTGGATATGCACTACTTTACCTATATATATACAAAGCGGCTGCTAAAGGATATAACTAAAATTTGCTATACAATAATAATAGCTCCAAGAACATAAGCTTTTTAACGGCAAACAAAGTGCACAAAATAAAACTCAGAGAATTAGGGCAGAAGTTAATTTACTGTTTCACTGAAACAATAAGACCCTTTATCATGGATGCGTGTCTGGATATATGTGTTTATATATATATATATGCGTATAAGATGATGTTAATGAACTCTGTGCTATACTATAAGCATGAATGATCTTCGCTCGCCATTCTTTTTTTCACTCCTATCGTTCGGTCTTCATGGACAAAAGCGAAGCAATAGACCTACGTTCGTTTCAGGTCGAATTTCAAATTTGTTTTGCGTGTGAATTTTTTAAGAAGAATTCGAGCACCCGATATATGGCAAATGTACATATTTATAGACTATTTTTTTTCAACTTTCATAAGCACAATTTCAGTAAGAAAAAACATTTCATATATATATTATATGCAGTAGCATATGCATAAATATTTATATATACATCAATTGTTATATAAGGAGCCACGAGTTACGTTGTTTTATCCGAGTAGGTGTAAGTTATTAGGAACCGGTCATCCACATGAGAATAAAAGCATGAACAATTAATCGATCATAATTGAAAATAAATAAAAATCTTAAGCTTTGCGTCGCAAACTGATTGACAAAATTGATTAACTTCTTCCATTGATCGTTACTTATATGGTTGTCTGGTTGCTTTTTTTCATGGTTTGCTACCGTGATACCTACGAAGGGTTTAGTATACTTTCCTTTCTGCTTTAGTTTTATGATTCATTTTATACGACATGCGAACGTTTTATACAAAATACTCGCATAAATATATATTTCATTATTGTCGTGCTATTGCAATAAGAGGGATCTGAGATTTCTGGCTATACATACGTTTATTAAACACACAGTTGCAATTTTTCTTATTATGTATGATTTCGTATTGAGGCAGCAAGACCTTGATATAGTCAACGACTTTTCACCAAAAAAATAAAAAAATGAAATCTAAACAAGACTCTCCACCACCGCAATGACGAGGGCTACGCGATTTAAATAGCAAATATGGAAAGGCTTCTGTCTTGGTATAATGATTATTTTATTGCTGAGGTTTTATATTTCAGAGTCAAAAACTCTTCAACGAATCTAAGAATTCTTTATGTACCCGTATTTTACATCCACCATCAGAGAGTTCATACGAAATCTTTTTAGGAATATATCTATGACTGCAGACTTTAACGATGGAGCCGTCAGCCGAAATCAGTCTTATCATGATTTAAAATCAACGAAACACTACTCGAAACACCGTATGGTTTTATTATTATAATATTAACCCTTTGAGGTTCCTTTTCTATTTTAAAGGAATATTTTAATAATAATTGAGTTCGATTTCGATAACAAAAGAAGCATGGATTTGTAGAGAGAAACCGGTAAATAAATTACGCTATATATGTTAAGAACTATTACAATTATTAGACAACATAAAACACGATATAGGTTATAAAACTCTATAATGCATGCTTCTAACTATTTATTGTACACACTTTCAAAATTTTATTCAAATTCAATTGAAATCCAACTAAAATTCAATTCAATTGAAATTCAAAAGAACTGCGAAAATTAGATTCGCTTGTGGGCGGAGGTTCTATACCCAACACCTTTGTCTTAGCAAAGACGCGCAGATAGTTAAATTTCGATACTTAATGATATTTGGTAACCGATTTTTTCCATTTTGGTTCACTCTTAGTATATATGTGAAAACTTTTATCGCGTTGTATTTAGTTGTAGTTTATGAGCTGTAAGGAAGCGTTTTGCTCTCTTACCAATTATGACAATATTAAATTAATATTAAATGAATATGTCGTAGCATTTCTTATACATGCCAGCAATACGGCTTTGTTTCTTAGGTTTGAGAGGGTTAATATAGAAATAATTGATGCACATGCCCAACGGTTGCTCGGTTTACAAAATTGTACGATTTGGTACCTAGATCAGCAATAACAATAACACAGACATAAGAATGTGTATACAAGTAAACATTGCGATAGAAAAGAGCTTATAAAATTATGCCTGTCGATATGGTACACATCATATGAAGGCATACTCAACGCTTGCGCGGTTTACAAAATCATACGATTTGGTACCTAAAATAGCATTCATAATAAGATATGCATAAGAATATCCTTATAACACATACAAAAGTGACCGTTGAGATTCTAACGCAGGTATAGTCAAAACATCTATGTAACGGGACAGCGATGGTAATCGCGACTATAAAAGAGCACGTCGCAAAACGCTGAACCTTTCAATCGTGTTATAGCAGCCAGAGAATCTCGCGATACGGATGAAACATGGAAAATAATCTCTCGGGACGGACAAAAACGTGGAAAGTTTCAAACAAGAGTCGGGTCGCGAATCACCACGTTTGGTTTTCTCCCCCTCCCATTAAAAATCGCTTATCTAACTGCAACTTCCTCGTAAATAATAAATACATACACGAACAAAAATCCGAAGGTCCAAGAGTTTTTTTACGTAAATTTTTTTGGAAAGGGACTTCCTGGGTAACCCTGAGTATACCCCGAAGAGAAGACCCGTTACAGAGCAATGAGTTAACGGTTAATTTTATTTTTTTTAGCTTTTGAAAACGGAGGTTATCCCAGTTTGTGTTGTACTGTAGGCGTGGTCTCTCATCGATTTAGTTCATTTTTAAATACTAAATTGCGTGCAAAACCTTCCAATGGTTATGCTAAATTTGAAACTAAACTCTTAATGTCTGCAGACTGTTTTCAATCTTGTGTGGATACTATAAATATTTTGACAAAATAAATGCAGCCGTACCCTTCGGAGCACCAGTTTTTTATGCTTTCTAAAAAATATTGTTTGGAAATTTAAGCAATCGATCCAACTACATGGAAATAATTGGGAAAATATTGCGATTTTCTTCTTTCTGACTGTGAAGAGTGGGTGCGTGTATGTGTATGTGTGTTGAAAGTATGTTCTACGGAGAGTAAAGTTCGTCAGCTTTACCGCATATTCAATGTTTATTTGGAAGACTAAGTACAAAAGTATTATAAATAAATTAGATAAAATTTTTTGAAGAAACCAGTGTGGAATCTTTACAAAGAATTTATGGTGAGAGTAAAGATAAATTCATATTTATATACGCGGCATGATAAAATCCGAACTCGATATCTTCATTTTTGCGACGATGGGATTACTAATAACACGCACCACACACAGTCACACACACACGGACAGGCATGGCTAAATTTCAGAATTTCAAGAATATATATACTTAACAGTTTCTCTGAAGCTTTCTCTTGGGTGATACATACATTATGGAAAAAAAATTAGTATACCCCATCTTACAGTGGTGGTGGATACAATAATAATAACAATAACAATAATAAAAGCGATAAGTATACATAACAAATGCACAAAGTAATGGAATGACTAAGAGGCAAGAAAAACCTGAGAGTAATAACAGTGCTTTATTTTTGTTGCTTAGTGGGAGGGGGAAGTGGGGAGGGGGCAACAATAATACTAACCCACTTGTTACCGTAACATCTATTTGTACATGTCGGCGTGGCCGGCAAAATGTATTCCGACTGACGATTGCAAAAAAGCAAACAATTCAATAGATTATATTTATCTGAATGTCAGAGAAGTCAGGTCGATAGATAACAAACGTTAATGTTTATAACGAAATGTTTCTCTAGCTGGCATTAATACACATGTACAAGGAAGCACGTCTACCTTTCACAAAGTCATATCAAATGATATTTAAGAAAATTAATTATATTTTTTTTCCTTCATTCAAAAAAAAAAAGAAAATAAATGAGTAAAGGGAAACTTTAAATGCATCTCTGCTTAGGGATTTGAATAATTCATAAATAAATTTCATTGATATATATGCACATAATTGCTCATACTCTTCCTTCTATTTCTTTCTCTATATTCTCTGTCTGCCTACGATGTTGCTCACTAGAGTGTTTGTTTACAACTATAGCGTTGTTGTATATTTCTCTTTTTCTTTCTTTTTTTGTTTTTAATTTTATTTTTTTTCATTACAAGGTCGTTTACTTTTCCGTAATTGTTTGCTTTTTATTTTTTTTAATTTTTATTTTTGTTGTAATTGTAAATGGAATATTTACTGTTATTTTTTTTCAAAACAGGTTCACAAGTATGACTGCATTGCATTAGACATGGTTATCTACATAACATAAGAAGGTACGCGCACATAAATACACGGACACAAACGCACATATATATGAATGTATAAATGCCGTGTTGTTCATAATTAATAATAAGTATAATAAAATCATTTGTTAATGCCAAGGGGATGATGGGCGGAGGCAACAGTATTAAAAATCACTTGTAATCACATTCTAAAATCATGACTTCATTCATTTCAATTAGAATAACAGAAGTAATGAATAAATAAAAGAGTAAAGTCGTACGAGTAAGTGCATTAATATTTTGTTAACTTTAACAGTATTAATTAATCAAAAATTTGCCATACTTCCGCTTTATAGACCAACTTATCATTAAATATGTATATAATTAACATTATAACTTATAGAAATTTTTTGTGATTTCGCAATAAGCCCATTGTTCATTGTTCCAACCGACCAAAGGTTCGAGGGACACTAAAACTACTAATAGTTTTATGAGTCCGCTGCATAAGTCAGAAAAACTATTCAAATATCTGTTTAAATCCGTCAGTGCGCTACTGATCAGCATCGTAGATCGCATAGGTGGGTATAAGAGAGTAGAAGTCAGAGTATTTGATTTTGCTAAATTTTAGTTATCAAGCTTGAAAATAAGTTGAATCCAAGGTCTACTGGTGTATATGATCATAAAGCAAATCTAATTAAAAGAAAAATTACCATTCATTCCTGAACCCAAAGAGAGCGAAGGCAAATCTCCAGCAAAGGCAAAGCAGATGAACCATTTGTGTTCTATTAATGGCAAGTAACATCGAAATAAGTGAGTGCGAGCACAAAGGTAGATATAAACAATACTACATATAATACCCTGTAACCACGAAAAGCTTTTTATAACAGAAGATCGTTTTAAAGATTTTCTAACTCAACAAACATAGGCCAATAAATTTCAAAAATTAAAAGTCGTGGTGTTATAAGCGTTTTCTTTTATCTTAAACGAAAGCGTGTACATGAGACCGTATTTAGAATACGATCCTATTCTATGTCAAAATATTATATTTTTACCGAGATTTTCTGAAAAATATTAAGAAGTAATAAAATTATATTCGGTCGTTACCGAATCTTTTGTACCCGTCACCGTTATCGTAAAAAGACCCAAAAAAGAACTAAATTTTCATACTATTGGTTGGGCGTGGATGATTTGTCTTATTTTTAGGGCAAAAGTTAAAATTTATATTGTGTATGTATTGCAGTTTATGAGTAAAGAGCAAAAATCATGGAAAGCCAAGGGCTTCACAGTTTTTGTGGCGTAGGCGTGCGCCTTTATTGGTTTTCAAATATGTGGACAATATGTGGGAATATCTTCATTTTTGCAAACGCGAGAATGTTTACGACAGATACTACGCGGTTGGCAATCAAGCAGACGGACGAAGAATTTATATAGTTTATGGGGTTTTTAAAGCCTGCTGGTGGTCGTTATACAGAGATTCAAAAAAAATTATTAATTTTGATACATTATAATAGTATTACGAACTTCTCTTTTCTCGATACTGTTTGTATCACTAGATCGTGGATATTCTTCTTGAGAGAAATATACTTGTGCGTTTTAACTTCAAGTTTTTTTTATTTACAATTAATTCCTTAAAAGTAGGATTATTCACAATTTATTTTCTGGCAATACTCTCGACTGCTCAACCCAAATATTTTTTTCTACTCGAGTGTTCTTGTACGACTGACTCTGCCTTCCGCAAATAGTCTATTTATATACTTTTTTGCAAGCATATTACTATTACCCAAGTTCATGGCTTGATTTTTAATCCGTTAATCGTTTTCCCCGGTAGGCAGCCGCATGACGCGCCGTGAATGTGCACTTGAGTTTTCCCTGTGTGGATTTGGGATTTCCGTAACAGTGTGGTATAGGCGTGGTGGACTTTTTTGATTTTTGTACAGGCATCGCCCGTATAATATACCTACAAATTTTTCTACATTTACTTGCTATAGTTTATGAAAAAAAACTATTTTCTATTTCTTTAGAAAAACAGGAGGATCTCAGTTAACGGATACTGTAGGCGTGTTGTTCGAATAATTTGACCCATTTTCAATGTCAACCTGCGTGCAAGAAGTTCCAGTCTTCCTACTAAATTTGAACTCGATAGCTTTATTTTTGCGGGCAGGAATATGTTTACAATGGACGTTGCAGAGACCGACAGACGGATAACCAGACATGGACATGTTTTGACAAAATGAATATACCCCTCATTTTTCAGTGATGACAAATTTTTGTAATGACTTGTTCCGAATAGCGCTTTATATGCGAAACAGCCTTAAAAATTGACCCATTTTTTAAAGAAATTGATCCATTTCTTATACAAGTATATATATGGACAGACAAAGCATAATTCTGAATCCGAATTAATATAACAAAACGTCGCTCTATCTCAATGTTTTTCCGAGTTAGTATTGCATACATCCGCACAAATTTAATATACTTCGCATTGAAAATGATGCAGCGTGTAATAAACATGAAATCAAACCGAGGAAATATGGCAAAATAGATTTAACAAATCTGAATATCTAGCATAAAAGTTGTAAGCAGAGGAGAATAAGTTCTTGTTGATCTTTTGAAATTTCTTATTTTGTTGATTACCCCTTTCTCAAAAGAGGACTGCACTGACAAATGTTGAAAGAGTCAAGTAAGTCAACTACAAACATGAACGGTTATCTGCATTCCGAAATTAAGGAAAGAAAAAAAATACAAAACAATTTATAACAAGTATAAAATTACAAGCATTAAATTAGATTACAGTAAAAAGGTTTTCAAATATTATAAGAGTATTTCATTTAAATACGTCCAAAGCATTGATAATGGATGATAAAATGTATAAAACGGTACAAACATAAATATATCTACAAAATTATATCCATTATGTTGCCATAGATAATTATAATTATTTCAAAACATTTGAGAGTGTTTTTTTTCGTTGTCCATTCCAGAGTCATGACATATATTGATGTTAATCTTTTCTGCTCTTCCCATCCCCATGTGGTTTCCTTTATGTGCACGAGTACATCCGCATAAACAAATATTATCGTATTCTTTTTATATCCAACACCGAAGGACAGGGGTAAGTTCATTTTGTCAAAACGTTTGCAACACCCAGAAGGAAGCATCAGAGACCCCACAAAGTATATACATTATTGATTAGTATCAATTTCTAAATCGATTTAAGTATGTCTGTCTGTCCGTCTGCGTAATGTCTGTTGTAAACATTCTTCGGGCCGCAAAAATTAAGCTATCCACTTCACATTTGGCAGAAACAACAGAAGTTCTTGCATGCAGGTTGGTATTGAAAATAAGCCAAATTGGTCGGAGGACACGCCAGTAGCAACACGTAAACTGAGAACACCTCTGTTTTTTAAAAGGAATGAAAAATTGGTTTTTACTCATAACTCATTACTATAGCATATAAATGCCCAGAAATTTAAATGCATATTCTATAAGCGAGGCTGTAACATTGAAACAAAATTGAAAAAATTGGCCCTGTTTACCCTATATTAGAGTGTATCAAAATTTATTAAAAACCTTCAAAAACCGCATAAAGTATTTAAAGTCTTGGCAGTTTCAAAATTGAGATGCACCTAAAGATGTCCGCCTGTTCGTCTATCCATCTACCTGTCTACGCGACCGTGTAGTATTTCTGGTAAGTATTCTCCCGTTAGCGAGAATGAGGGTATCGCCTACAAATTTGTAAAAGAATTTGGAATTGACCCAAACTTTTCAAAGAACATGCCTACAACGCCCACATGTCTATACGACGAACGCCCACTCCATATTATAGAGCAGGAAAATGTTGTTTTTTTACCTCTTGTATCTTTTTTAGGATAACGGTGATGGCTATAGAAAATTCGGTCCCGGTTGAATGTAACTTTCTTATTTTTTATATAATAAATACGAGAAAAAGTCAAGGTTGTCTACTGTATATGCTTCTACATTGTTGGGCAATCATCAAACAGCGGTCGAGGTATATAATCAGATTTATGTGCATAAAGAACAAAAATATTTCTTTGCCATATATAAATACCTAAAACTTGAAACATTTACGTACATGTGTCTGAGATGAGTGATAAACATTCTTGAAATTAAATCTACAAGCGCTTAGACCGCTCACTGTTCAATTTTAATATAAACTAATAACGAGTTCCACGTCCATTCTTGAATACATGACGGGGGATTCAGGGTGGATAGGGAAAGTTTTGAGCAATAATTGATTGATACATTAAAAGTGATTATACCGAAGCAACATTCAAAAATTCTTCCACAGAAAGATCTCTCCGAATGTATTCAAGGACTAAGAAGTCTACTGAAGTTGAAATTTAAAGCCAGAAATTAACTGAGGCATCAGTTTATAAATATGACAACCCTAAGTGACCTGTTTAGTCCTTCAATAGTTTTTTCCGAATATTGTTGAAATGGGGATTTAGTTTTTTTTTTCATTTGCCACCAGTGCAGTAAAGATTAAGACACCTGCAACGAGTTAAGAGTAGCTGCAGAAGAAAGAAACCTTTAATGAGTGAGGACTAAGCAACTTATCTTATAGTAACAATGATTTTTGAGGTGTCAACGGGAAAACTAGTACCTTACAATAGTCTGTTGGGGCTCTCTTTGGCATTTAGCCGCGAACAAATGTGCATACATCACATATTAACATAAATTTTAGTTCTTTTCAATACGCTTAGAAAAGCGAAAAACACTTAAACGCATTTTAGAATAGAGAGCATTTTTTACCCTATGTCCATTATCTAGTTTTCTTCTTGGAAAACAAACCTTTGCTATAAAAATGTGTTCTTAAATAAGCCTGGCTCACAATTACACAGCAGAACTAAAAGCAATTATATCTCTTAGAAGTAACTTTAAGGAGAAAGAAAATTAAATTCGTCTCTAATCGAATCTTTTATGCCCACTACCCTTTTCTTAAGAAACGTACGCAAAAAAAATTAAATTTCAATATTTTGTAACATTGGGTAGGCGCGGCTCAAATTACCATTTACACAGTTAACGGCGTCGATCTGTGTAGCTGTATACTCGTATACTCGTCAAAGACATAGTCCGTGTAATATGAAATTAGGTTGTAATGGAACGACTTGACAAAATGATAAAAAATATTTTCTCAAATACATCATTACCGCAAATCCACTTTCATAACGATAAAATATATTCGTCATAAATAGTTACCTGCTTAGGACTTCAGCCATGACTAATAGGTCAGAAAGGGACTCACTCAATAGCAAAAGCATAGAAAAACTTATTGATGGTGATATCTTTAATTAAAAAATTGGAATAATATTATTTAAGGCCCCAATAAAATACACACTTCTCACATTCGTTTTCAAAGCAACAATGGAACAAAATTTTTGTTTCTTCCTTTTGTGATTAAGTAAAGAAGAAAATATGTGTATCTACAAACGTATGTACATAAGTGAAACCGCGAAAAAACAAAGTTTCTATTTTGAAACGTTTAATATCTTTGTAAAAATAAACAAACATCTACGAATTTTATATTGCTTTGCTTTCGTATAAACAAACCTGTTGATTAATGAAGAGCGAGAAATGGGAAATGGTATGAAGTGATAAATGTAAATTATGTTTAGAATTATTAAATCAATAAAATCTCAAGTGAAGCAGCACAAAAAGTTGTCGGTATGAATACAAAAACCAAGAATAATAATAACATGTACAAAAATTATATTCAGTAGTGATCGAATCTTTTATACTCTCTATCGTTATTCTAAAAAGGACAAACAAATGAAGAGAACTAAACTTTCATGCTCTAAACTATGGAGTGGGCGCAGCTGATTTTTCCTATTTTCCAAATAAAAGATTTTGTCGTACAGGCGTGCACGCTTTGCAAGCCTACCCCTAAGTCACTTCCAAATTTTTTTGCAAATCGGTAGGCGATATATTCATTCTTGCTAACCGGAGAATGCTTACCACAAATACTATACAGTTGCGCAGACAGACAAATGAATAGACGAGCAGGCACACATGCTTAGGTGCATTTCAATTTTGAAACTGCCCAAGAATTTATATAGTTTATGGAGTTTATGGAGCTTTTTATTAAACTTTGATGCACTATAATTTTGGGTAGGCGTAGTAAGTTTTTTATATTTTTGTGTAGGTGCTACAGTGTCGCCTGTAGAATATGCTTCTAAATTTTTGTAGATTTATTCGTTACACTTTATAAGTACCGAGCAAAACACAAATTTTTTATTTTTTTGAAAAACAGAAGTTTTCCACTTTACGTGATGCCATGGGCGTGTCCTTCCATCAATTTGGCTCATTTTCAATACCAACGTGCATGCAAAAACTTCTGCTATTTCTTCCAAATTTGAAGTGGATAGCTTAATTTTTGCGGCCCGAAGAATGTTTACAACACATATTACGCAGACGGACAGACAGACATGCTTAAATCGATTTAGAAATTGATACTGATCAATAATGTATATACTTTGTGGGGTCTCTGATGCTTCCTCCTGGCTGTTGTAAACGTTTTAGCAAAATGAATACACCCCTCGTCCTTCGCTGATGGGCATAATAACTATAATGATAATAATGAAAAGTAAGAAACTTCTTCTTTCTTTCAGACGTATTTTTCGTACCAATAATGTTTAAATAAGTCTAGAGTCATTCAATAGGATTATGTCATTATAAAGCAACCTATTGTTTTGCGAAATATGTGGCAGATGGCGCGTTGATGTTAAAAATAATTGTCGTCCACATCCTTACACCAAAAACAAAATCATTCAATATGGTTCCGTATTGAACGCATTCAATCTGACGGTTGAACTAGTAGCATTTTCGAAAGAATATTGGGCAAGCACGGTACCAGCGCAAAAACCGCCCCTAACTGGCATTCTTTACGGTTATAAGATTGTTCGACTGTTTCTCTTGGGTTTTCCCGGCCGCAAAACCAGATTAAAGAATGCCTCATTACTTGGGAGTGTTTCTGTTTAGAAAATCATCATCTTCTTCACATATTTCCAGTACAAAATTATTGTATACATCGCGAATGTATTGGAAAACCTTAGTTAGTTGTGAAATTCCATTGCAACAATAATTATATATTGACAGTTCGAAAATAACGTGAAATTTATAAGACCATGTTGAACGACACTGTATATATAAAAAAAGTACTTCGATTTCTGTTAAGCGCGAGTCCGATAATGATTTGGACTAAAGTATTACTTTTAAGTCTTATCTTTAAATTTTCTTCGTGAAATCAAATCAATAATATATACTTTAGATAATTCATAATGTGTGAAAGCTGCTGCACTAACTTATCCTAAAATCTTACGCTGGCCGAGAATACACATAATTTACAGGATCTTTCAGTCAGTACTGCAAATTGAATGGAAAAATTAATGCACTTCAGTTCATATAATTAGTCATCAATATAACGACAAAAAAAAACTCTCTACTTATTGCTAACCGAACTGAAATATATGTGTATTGAAAGAAAATTAGATAACTAAAGCAAACAGTCGCATTAATTGATTCCGTCGATTGAGCTCTTGTATTGTATATTGTTTATGAGATTTTATTGTCGATGTTTATTTGACGTTCTTTGTTTATGTTATTATTTTATTTGTGGGTTATTGCGGGTTGTTTTACTTAAAATAAAGTTGGATATTCAATCAAAACAAAATGCATTTTGCACACTTTTTTGTGTTGACCGAAAGTATTACGTTACCAGGCTAATCGAAATGTCGTTATTTAATAATAAACACTTAATAAATTGAAGAAAATATTATAGAAAGCAGAGGCAATTTTTCAATAATTCAGAATTCATTTGCACAAATAAGTAAACAGGTGTACGTAAGTATTTCCAAAATTCAAATATCTTATGCTCGAGTTCCTCACAAGCTGTTGCAGTTTTCTTAACATTGTCTACTGACCTTATTTTAGTTCTATTTAAAAAAAAATTTCTTTTGAAAAAGTATCGGTTTTCATTTCTAGAAGTTGTCTGTTTTAGTTTTATTATTTTGGTTTTTTGTTTTTCTGTTTTTTTTTTTTTTTAATTTATCCGATACGCATATTTAATTTCACAAATTTCTATTTCCTAGTAAGTCCCCTGCTCTTGCCCTCTCAAAACGAATTTATTGCTGAAACTCTTGGGTCACCTAGCGAAGCTTAGAAAATTTATGTATACATATATGTATCAGTTTTATATAATATATATATGTATGTATTTATTCATTTTAAGCTTGTTTACACATTTACTGTGTCTGTGTGTTACCCAAGTATTGCGTTGGAAACAAGTGTGTCAGGTAATTTGTAAGTAAGCCTCAGGGTCAACTGGTCGTTTTTTACTATATATAATAATAAATTTTTCTATAACTGTTTTTTAATCTGTATCTTTGTTTATTTCTTTCGCTATTTCATATAAAAATTCTTTTAACACATATGCACATTTTACTGTTAATGTAAAGCGTACGTTCATATGCATAAGTAGAACTCAAACTGAATGAATTTTAGAGCAACTTCTCGTTTAATTAATTAATAATTTAGGTAAGGAAAAAAATATTTTTATTTCAATTTTTATATGAGACGACATCTTCATTCCAAAAAAATAAATATATAAAGTAAATGTGCTTCTACGAATGCGATTTATTTTCTAAGTAGTTTTCTTAAAATTATATTTCTCTCTATTTCGCGTGTTTAACCGGAAACATTTAAGAAACTTTAACAAACATATTTATATTCGTTCTACATGTCGGTTACCATTACTTTAAAATCAAAAAAATGACATAACCCCAAATCGACGACGTGAGTACAGTGCATTTATTGAAGGGTGTTCAAGATGTAAATATAAATCCATTTCTATTACATTTCGTAACAAAATAAAATAGATGACAGATAATCAAATGTGATGTCCGATAAGAAAATTTATGCTTTCATTTTCTTAATCTATTAGGGGAATGAATCTAAGTTCTGCAAGAAAATGAAGGATTTAAATTTTTTTCTTTTTTTTGTTACTTTTTTGCAGACTATCTAATTCGGACTCTCGCGTTGCGAAAAAGTGCACTAAAAACTGATTTACCTTTTCGCAAAAATCCCACCTTAAGCTTTATGGATAAATGGCGATATGTAAAGATTACATAAACACCAAACACACTCACACACAATTGAATGAAAACTTTTTATGCTTAATACTATGAATCGCAACATGTCGTTTCCAGGTTTAAATTTTTTTTACTTTTTAGATGTACTTATGAACTTTCTACACAACTTACTCTATACTTTGTTATTTAGTACATGCTTTCAACAAGAAGGGCATTTTAAATTTTGCGCAATTTTTGAGCTATCAATATGAAAGCGTCATTGCTATAACCTTTGACAACTAAAAGCGAAGATATTTTCAAATACATTCGCAGTACATTCGTTGATTGGACGCTGGAATTGTATGAAGAAAATTGAGACTATTCTGTTATACTGTTTCCAAAGAAAATAGTCCAACAAAAAAAGATAGCTATCACAAAAGGCTTTTTTGAAAGTTTTGTTGTTCGACTGTTACAGTGACTGGATGCCTTCGTACTGAGCGATGTTTTAACGAATCTTATTAAGCCTGATATGGATAACAATTTTTTTTCAACAGGACTTTGTCACATGCCGCTTAGTTCATAAAAGAATGGATCTATCGTGTGACTCATTTAAAATTGAATCTATTTTTGAAAGACGCGATTTTTTTTTTTTTACCGCACTTACTTCCTCACTTACTATCAAAAATAACAAAACAAGAAAGATATTATTTTCAGTTTAAATCAAATCTTTAAATCACCAGACTCTTCACCTCTTTTGCTGCTCTTTATTGAATATATTGCAAAAATGCAGAAAATATATTTATTACCCCCATTGTACATGTGTACGTCGCGTAGGTCTTTACTTTGGATAACAATATTGATCGAAGACTCATATATTGTAAAGGATGTCTGACTGTTTGTTCGTTTGGTAAAATTTGAGGTTCCTGATATTTCGATGGTCAACATTACGACAATCTTAAGTTAATACCAGAAATCAGTAAATAAGCAAAAAATTAATCGAATAAAGAGGTCCCGAAGAAGCGATCTCTACCTACAGGTTTAAAATTTTTGGATTTTTCTGCATTTTAGCCGAAATTAACAGAGAAAAAAAAGAAATTTAAATATTTTCGCAATAAGAAGAGCAATATTTTCGAGCAATATCTCTTTTTTTACAGATAAAATGCGACAAGCATTTGCTTTCTTCAGTTCAATGCGATATTAGCAAAAAAGAATTCTTTCTATGTTGGTTGGTTTACAAATTTAAACTATTCGTTTTGTAACAAATGAAAGCAGATATATAAGTTTGAAAATAATTTCAACCGTGAGCATGAAAAATCGGAAAAACTTTCATCTATGGGAAGAGTAAGTGCAATGTACTTCAGCTTGATTTATTTTCCGAAACAGATTTATTTACCATAGAGGGAATACAGATTCCCTTTGAAGTAGGAATTATAGTATGTACGCGTATATGTGTTATCTTGCGACGAACTTTCAATAACGTTTTATTTTTTATACCACTTTGCGTTAAGCTCTTTGCATATTAATTGTCTGAAGCATTTCTTTCTGTTAACGTCTAGGAACAGAATAATTTTTTTGAATACTCTGTATATTTATATCTTAATTGATTTTTAAACGTTTCATTTGTAATTGTATGAAATTGTTTTTTATTACTCACCTAAATCGGGGATCGAACTGGAAGGTTCTTCACAATTTGGACTTAAATTAGGTGCTGTCGGACACGATGTTGAGGATGATGATGCAGTTGCTGATAATGTTAAGGATGACGACGAGCCAGAGCCGTTTAAACCGCTGCAGTGACCGCTAATACTGCTGCTACTACTACCACCACCAGGTCCACCACTACCTCCGATACCAAGAGCTCCAGTAACATTCATGCCTAAAGTAGAATGTTTAATTTTTGGCGGCGGTGGCGGAGGAGGAGGACGCATGGCAGTGTTGCTTGTGTTATTGTTACTATTACTATTATTATTAGTGTTGTGGTGGTGTTGAAGATGGTGATGAACTGAATTGTTATTATGATGACCGCTACTGCTGGAAACTACAGGAGTACGAAAGATGTGATTAGACACAGAAGTAGAAGATTGTAATGCATTTGTAGAAGAGGAAGCTAATGGTGATGATGACAAGTTAGATGATGATGAAGGAGAAGTCATATGTTGATGGTGTTGATGATGATGCTGATGGATCGATAATGGTTGCGATTGCAAAGATGTTGAAGACGAAGAATGCGGAATAGCGTAAGCATGTTGCTGATTTGTGGATGAAGACAACGATGATGAATTTTTAGCAGAAATGGCGTTTACTTGTCTTGTGGACGTAGTTAGAACATATTTGCGTGTTGGTGTATGAGCTATTAAATATTGCTGACCTGTTGCCGATGTTGGCGACGTAGATCCTCCACTTGGAGACAGAGTTGTTGATGAGGCTGAGGGTGCCGGAGGAGGTGGTGGTAGCAAAGGTGGTGATTGCGGTGTGTAACGTCGAACGAAACCAGCCCCGGCTGCTGGTGAAACCGGCGCGGAACGCGAATAATGCTGCAAAGGCGGTGGCGAAACCGTTTGACGTCGTAATGTCGCACTGCCTAATGCATCGTCATAGAAGCGTCCATTCTGTATAACACGAACATGTTGCAGCAACTGATTAGAGCCCACTGCGCTGTTCTGCTGCTGCTGATGATGAAGTGGCGGAGGCGAGGATGGCGCTGAATGACTACTTTGGGCCACATTTATAGCAGTTATTCGTTGATAATGTGATGGGCTAGCTGAATGTCTTCGAGGTATATTATGTTGCTGAGATGAGTGCGCTGCAAGCTGTTGATTGGCTGACGTACAGGAAGAGGCAGACAAAGCGGACGACGATGTAGTTGTGGTAGGCAAGGTACGAGTTATTATGATTTGCGGAGATACAGATGCTGCCGAAACTGTGGCATTTCTCTCTGCACAACTGTTAACCGGTATTTGTACGTATTCCACGCGTGGCGTCAGTATAACTTTTTGGGTACCTTGATTACTACTCAAACCCTGACGAGGAGGCACTGTTTGTACTTGCACATGTTGATATCTTTGAGGTGGATTGTTGTTATTGTTGCTGCTATTGTTCATTGTGTTGGTAGTCACACTGTTAGAAGTATTGTTTACCGCACTTTCTGAATCTCGTTCCAAATGTCTCTCACTTTCTTCTAGATGCAACAATTCATAGTCCAGTGGCTCGGTTTTAACTACTCCTCTTAAATTTGAGTTCGTTATCGCACTACCTTCCGTACTGGAACTACATGTTGAGGCAACGCTAACTGTGTTACTGGAGTTGGCTACTCCCATATTATTAGCGGTAATTTCTCTGGCCAATCTGGCCTTAGCTTCTAGACATTTCAATTTTTTCAACATTTTTTCGAAGAAGAGGTAAAAACACAATATTCGAAAAATATTTTCCAAAAACTAATTTAGCGTTTTTTGTTTGCTTTTTTTTTATTTTATCTTTTTTGGATTAAATCCGAATCACTTGTAGCTTTAGAGGGCTTATGGCGGCTTTCTAAATTTCTGTCTGCCTTTCTTGCGCCTTTGAATTTTGTATTTTCTTTGTTTTCCTGGCTGCTTGCAGTCCTCTTGAGTATCTTTCTTATTATGTGTTATGTTGTGTTGCCTCGCCCTTTTAAAGTCCTTCTCTTTACATATAGGTCTTTGTCAAAATCAGTCTCGCTTGTGTTTTTTTATGCTGGATCATTAATTTATATCTGTTGTGGGGGGACTCCTAAATTCAAATTTTCTGTTGTTGTCATTTTCAATGATATTTTCTTATCTAATTTTTGTTTCTGCTTTAATTATTTCGTATTTTCAGAATATATTCAGCCTTTAAGTTGCTTATCTTAACTGCCTTAATTACTATGTGCTTAACTATATATTATATAGATACGTCGATACGCACACACACACACACATATATATATATATATATATATATATATATATATATATATATATATATATATATCCTATATGTATGTATATATGTATGCGCTTAACTCTTAAAGTGATGTCCTTTATTTATGTTGCTTCAGCTGCTACTGCGTTGCTTATTATTGTATTCACGTTGTCCTTAAACCTGCTTCTGTTACTGTATACGTTACAAGCTATGAGTATAATAAACGTAGTTTAAATGTAAAATTTTTATTTCTTCAACCATATTTTCTCAATTTTTTATGCATGTATGTATGTGACAGTCATCGATACTGGGGACTATGGCTAATAATACTTGTTGTGGTATATGATGTTGGTGTAGGCGTTATACATGCATAATATACGTGTGTTACCGATTATAAATATATATATGTAAATGATGAATGCGTAAACCATAATCCTTAAAATGTAGATGCAGAACAAGTCGTAGAGTTTATGCGAAAATATTGCTGGGTGCTGGGTTGAGGAAAACTAAAATGAAATAAAAGATAAAATCTTATAGAAGTATTCTTTACTAAATATAAAGGAAATATGTAAAAGAGACGCAAAGCTGAAGCTTCGATATCGTCCGCCTTTTCTATGCCACTTTCAAAACTGAAACTCATATCCCACTATAGATAAGACCCATTTTTAATATTTATATCAATAATATGCACAGGCACGTGCACTTTAACAAAGAAAATTTTGCATCTGTTGGTCACTATTTTTGTCACTGTCTGTGCAACATCTAGGTATGGGTACCACAGCCCTTTGGAGATATTCGTGGTCCTTGGAAACGTGTGACTTTGAATCGATTATGGTTGTTAGCCTTTTGTTAGAAATCTCGCAAAATTTAAAACAAGCGGTTAGAGGCTGCCGCTTATATTCGTTGCTTCGTTTAAAAAGAGTCATAAGTTGGACTCACGCCACCCGAAGCGTAAGAAGTAAAACATATTCAAATGAATTAAAACTTTTTCTTTTGATTTTTAGAACATTACAAGCAGACTCTAGGAAATATTGTTGGCATAATATATTATTGGTCCTCCTTATCTTCGGCCTAAATTTAAAAAATTAAACATTTTTTTTGAGTAAAATAATTTTAATTTTTCGCTTACTGCGAGACATTCCACAAAACACGGTCTACTATCATTTCTGATTGTATCATAACTTTATCTCCTACACATGACTTTAAGGTGATTTCTGCGCGATACGTCCTTGCTCGCATTATGAGGTTAATTATTCCAGTTCAACCAAAAAAATAACAGTGGTATTAACTATTACATAAAACAACTGCATCTTGCTTTCTAGACAACTCGTCAAGGCATTTGAAAACAATTGTGATTCGAGTTCTTAGACGATCACGGTAATCATTGGGACAAATTTTCAAGCAATGTCTACTAAAAATTATAGATTACTGACACAAATATTTTATTGTTTTTAGTACGCTAGGGCTTTGGGAGCTCTTTCGAGCGGATCGATGGTGTATATATTAACTAGTTGTCTGCGGAACGCTATAGAATAACGAAGCGATAGAGTAATAATGGCAAAAATTAAGAAAAAACAAGTAAAAACCTGTGGTAAAGAACGGCCCTCCATTAAGTAACCTACACAATTTCACTTAATATAGTTTTTCTGTTCCAAATGAAGCGTTATATTGACATTGTTCGAAGAACCATTTTCAGTAACGTTCTTCCTTGAGCAAAACTCGCGGATGTACCAAACTTCATCGCTATTCCTCAAAACTTGCAAAAACAGCCAGACAGCTGAGGATGTAATTTTTAAATACTTTTTTCTTTTTTTAACACAAAGTCACGTTTCTTCATTAGCTATTGTAACAAAGTAAATTTCGTAATGTTGATTTTTTTCGTAACGTAACGCGTAAGACCGAAAATTATTGTATTATATAGTTTGAAAGCCTTTTTAGGTTTGTATACTTATATATAGGGAAAAACGGTGCTAGTCGCTGCATTGGTAATATATATAAAAGCGAGCATTTACGGTCGACGAGAGAGTTTGAAGATAGCATTAAAATTTTAGTTTGTCCTTCCGTCCGGTCACTTATAAACGATATAAACACTATCATTCACTAGGACTGCTTGAAATTTCAATATGCGGTGTGCCGACGCCACAATTAAAAAGTAATTTATTTCAATCAGTAGAAAACTTTCGCTTTTTACCATTTGCTTGCATTTTGCTTACCTTAGAAAATGTAATGATAATATCCTTCTCACAAGTAATATCCAAAATGATGTCGTATAAAAAATTAGTTTTTCTTCTTTTTTTTTAATATTACTAAAGTATGTTTATAGAAAGGCCTAATAGTGTTCCAAAAGAGTTCAGAAATTCTTATAATAAAAATTTAAGTCTTTGCCATCTACAACAAACACACAAACAAAAAAAGGAAAGAGCAATTAAACACATTCATTCAATTTATATATCACTAAACTCGTTTTTACTTTTTTTTACTTAAGTATTTATCTTGTATTTGACTTTTCATGTCTTTACCATAATTTAAAAAAATATTTTACGGTATATTAATAAAATCTTTCGCTCAAAGCATGTTTTTGCTATTGTGTGTTATTTTATTGTTGCTTTCTTTTCGTCTACTTTTTTCATGCGCACCGTCCATTTATTATTATTTGCTCGTTTGATATAACGTAAGATAGATAACCTTGAAATTATTTCATATATATCTTTATTTTAAATTTTATTCTTAATTTGCGAACTCAGCCGCTCATAGAATACGGTTATGATTTTGTGTTAGAATAAAAATTATTATCTTTTTTACGCTCATTCTTTTGAACACTTGTTTTTTAATTTATTTATTAAACTGTTGTTATATTTATATTAAACCATTTTTTTCTTTTTTTGTGTGAAACTTTTGTGTTTATTTTTGGAAAATGTCTTCTCATCAAACTATTTTAAAACTTGTTAACAATAATGTAACAGCGTTTTGAACTGCACATGGGACTGCAGCTGTGTGTGTATGTATTAGTTAACTTTGGCTATTAATAATTTAGCTAATCAGATGTTACGATACTTGCTCGAATTTATTTTGGGTTCTTAGAAATTAAAAAATCAATTAGAAATTATTTATGAAAACTAAGATGACCTTGAGCTCTCTGTAGCAATGTTTCGTTAAAGCCTTATAATTATCATGCAAGTTTTTTTATTTCCTATTTTTCCTTAAAAGATTAATTCCAACACAAACGGTTGTTGTTAATATTAACATTGATGCAATAGAAACAATTTTACTTCCGTTTTGTATATATTTATAACGGTGGCAAAAGCAAATAACTTCTAAAATTCAATACCAAGTATATTACACACCTGTATATTTAAAAACACTTAAACAAACTCATGTGAAAGCTGTATATAGTAGCGCACACACAACAAAACACAAACATAACGTACACATTTCTCTTTTTAAATTATGTATAAAAACAAAACAAACCATAAACAACAATAATGTACACGCAACACCCAATGAATATACCTGACTTTGACATTGGCAGTGACAGTGAATGACGACAATGGGGAAAATTATTACACAAAACACTGACATATATACAAACAAATGCGAATAAAACGAAATAATAAAGCGAGAAGACATTTAACAGAGAGCCCATTATACTTCTAGAGCAAGAGAGTAAATTATAGACGCTAAAGAGCGTAATTAACGAGAGAATAGCAAAACTGTTATTAAATAAGAGTTGATGTTAGTATATTGCACATGATTTAACAGTTCTTATTGCAGTAACGTTAATGGGTGGGAAGGAACGTATGCAATGTATGCAACTTTAAAGGGTTACTAAGGCTTGTGAGGCTTGTGACTGCGACTGAGCATATAGCATTAACCAAGGACAAGGACAACAGTTTACGCTTTACATGCGGCAGGTGGCATACGCAAATAACTGAAGTGTAGAAAAACGTCGCTTTCATTTCATGAACAAGTACAAGGTTATAACTTTTATGAAAACTGCACTCCAACATAACGGCGATTTTATTTCATTTGATACAATTACAATCTATATATTTTTCTTGGATTTTCCACTTCGCATCACTCGTACATGTCTGGCTTTATTTATAGCGACTTCTTTAGCCTTCTTTACTTAAGGTTCTTTTTTGCGTTCAATATCCGTTATATCATAATTTTTTTATTTTTAAACAAAATTAAACACCGGAAAACCAACCGTTGCATCCATTGTACGTGCCGTACTTTACTTTTTCTGGTTCCGATGACTCCGATAGTTTTCTTCTCAATATTATGTATATTTACGCATATTTTTTGGAACAAACATTCTCGATTAGAAATTTGCACATCCTTTATGTAAAATTCGAACTAACTTTTTCGAAGAGAAAAAGCCGACTTTATTTAATTTTCTTACTTATTTATTTTATTTAAATTTGTCGGATATTATTTTATCTTCTGTTTTGTTTCTATAATCTCCTCATGCGATAAGAAATTTATACAACTCTCTCATTCAAAACTAAATGCTAAATAACGAAATGAACTGACTGACGCAACTGACTGAATCGACTGAGACTGTTGAGAGACTGTAGGAGCAACAACAACGTCAAAACACGAACATGGTAGCTGCGTTAGCTAGATGTGAGGGATATATTCATTTGTCAAATTGTTTGCGACATTCAGAGCGAAGATTCGTAGATCCTATAACGTATATATGTATTCTCTAATCAGCATCACCAGCATTAAGTTTCTATCTGGTTTCTGTTCCTGCAAGCATTTAAAATAATGTAATAAATATTTATAATCACATGTTGTGTTCTACTTTGAGTGCTCTGTACTTTGAAGAATGGCTGTTTTCCAGATATTTTGATTTAAAAAAATTAATTTTTATTAATTATTATTATGTATCATTATGATAAAACGATTAAAAAACGAAAGTGATCAAAAAAAAAAAACAAGTAAATACAAACATTTTTCATTACATTACGTTCATTTTTATTCGACAAATTAAATGTAATATAACAAGGACATGTTTGTAGTAATTCAGTTTTGAAAAAGTAAACGTTTTTTCAAAACCAGTGAACATAATAGTGTAGCTTTAAACTAGTACAGCTAGATAGAAAGAGCTTTCAAATCCGTTAAACTTGCCTTTTGGATTTAAAAGGGTCTAAACCGTTATTAAACGGAAATATATCGGAGAGATACTGTGTAACAATATGCTCATGGAGAATTCGTAGCTGTTCTAAATACTCTTATAGCTTTAGTGGGTTTAGTAGGTTTTGGAGGGGAATAACATTCATAATATGGCATTTAAACATAAATCTTTAAATATTGTTAAGATTTAAAGGATTTTCTTATAATGCGACGAATCTTCTGTTCTATAAACAAAATTACATTATTATTATTATCAAAAAAATATAAAAGTTAAGATTGAATTAATATGATTAATTTTAAACAATTGAAAATATGCTGGAACTATTAATATTAAGAAAATACAAAATCATTTGTATCTGATATACTAACTTTATATGTATTTTTTGTTTTTATTATTTTATTATTATATTTTGAAAATTTTTTTAAAATCTTCTAAATATTCTAAATATATGTATGTATGTGTGGTGTGTGTTGTGTTTTATTATTTAAAATGTTTTCTTTTTTTGAGAGTAAAATTTACTTTGGTGTGCGTTCTTATACGACCCGTTTGGATTTTATGAGAGAGTAAAATTCGCTTTTATTTGCTAATCACAAAACAACGACCAATTCAAGCATATCTTCTCATTATTCCCCTGACTCCACGCCAAAAATAAGCGTTTGAATACGATTTAACCGTAAGAACCTTCTAACTCTCTTAACCGGAAGATATTAAAACTAGAGTACGAAGAGAGAGAAATGTAGTGAGGAAAGTTTTCATGGCCTTTGAAAACAGTGAAAGTGAAATTGAAGAATTGTTGTAAGCTTTGAATTTTCTCCGTTATGTTACTGATAGCTACGACAGAATTCTCATTCCTTCGATAGAAAGATAGAAAGAGAAATCTTTTGCCCTCTTAAGAAATGATATCACTGTTAATCGGCGTATCTTTTTTAATGAAATATATATGTATGTCCGTAAGTTCATTGAGCATAACATTCAATGAGTAATTTATTGCAATATATTAATGCTAGGTTTTGTTCGGTTACAAATTGTCCTTATACTTATTTTGATGTACATGGAAAACTTGAAATTTCTCAATGTAACGAAAATCAAAGGTAAAGAGAGTGAGAAAAAGAGATTTGAAGATTGTACACAATCACCAAGACTATAATATCAAATAATCAAATATTAGGATATAATTTATTGCTAATAATCTGTTTCTCTCCTACTTAGCTTATATTGACCGTGCTTTCTTCGTTATATCTACGTACATTTTACTAAATCCTTTTAGGAATTACACAATATGTGTATTTTGTGTTTGGCTGCTGTTGCATTGTGGTAGGTTGGGCTTAAAAACAATTATGAAAATGAAAAGATTTTTCTTTTGAAGAAAAAAAAAAAACAATTTTTAACCAACTTTAATTTATATTTAAATTGTTATAACTTGGTTTATATTTTAAATTAATTTAGAACAGTGTACTTTGAATTTTATAATACTTTACTTATTTGTAATTGCCCGTAGAGTTAGTGATATCAGAAAAAGCGAATTGAAAGAACAGAAAACTTTGCAGTTTTTCAGTTGCTTGCTTTTTCGTTTATGCGGGTATTCCAGCAGCTTTGAAGGAGCTTAGCTATATACTCGACTCTACGAAATATTTTCTGCTTTCCACAGATTGATTAGCAAATCAACCTCTATTTAATAACTACAAAGCAACCAGTCTTCTATCATTGCTCCGATTGGCAATTGATCATTACAAATTTGTTCTCTCCGTCTCTTTCACATTCTTTGAGTAAAAATTTGCATAAGAAAGTTATGTCCAAAAAATTCCACTTGAAGAATCTTAATTGGACTAAAATCTTAGTATTCTTTTAGATATTTCGCGTTCGAATGTCAGTCTTCGTATAGTTTCCATTAAAAGAAATATGTTATCGTTCCATAAAGAGAAGACATGATAACGAAATGTTTCAAGCTAAAGCTTTTTTCTTACGTCGCATGGTCCCCTTGAAAAGCTTAAAATACGGTTAGCCATAAAAGAAAAATAAAGTAAAGTAAATCTAAACAAGGTTTATATAAAATATAAACGGAAACTAACACTATCAACAAATTCTCTTTCGAAAAGATAGGACTAGTGCTAAAGTGTTGAAGTTAACAATAAAGATGCTTATGTGATTTTAAAATTCGTTCAATCTCATATTGTAGTTTTAAAGAGCTGGTTGTAAATAATGAATTTAGACATCAGATTAAGCGGGCATGCTTGTATCATTCACTTAAAAAAAATTGAAGCGAATTTACGAATGCCTTATAGATGCTTAAGAATTGAAAATTTATAATAATCGAAGCATTTTGTCTCTTAAAAAGTTTTATTAAAACCTTTTGCCTTTGTGTCATAATTTTGTTCGTTTACCTTCGACTTTAAATACTCACAACTAAATGGATTTTAGTTCCAAAATCAATCAGGCCCTTATGATGAATTATTTTATTTTGTAGATCATTGTCGTGAGCCATATTTTTTTATTTCAAACATTTTTACTGTAAAAGCTTTTTTCATATTAAAGATATAAGGAAAAAAGCCAGTGTCAAGAAATTTTTTTCACACTTAATGATTTTTTATGAAACGTTCCTTAGTTGGGAATATTTTTAAAAATTTTCGAAATCGATTTTCATTATTGTGGCTTGGGCAAATCGTTATTTTTAAATAAGACAGTTAGTTATCGTGATTTGAGAGGCCCTTAGAGTCTAATGTTTGGAGCATTGCAAATAAAATAATAAATTTAATTTACTTTGCTGTAGTAAACAAGAAAAGGAAATAAAGAGCAAATACAAAAGAGCGTAGTTTTTATATCGTAACTAGAAGTACAGAGATGACAAAGCATATAAATAGTGACCTTAACACTGAATTGCTCTAATACGAAACGTGTACGGTAATACACCCAAATTCAAACACATATATAACCGCCTACCAATCAACCTCGCTGCATTCACGCTTCTCATTCATTAATGTGCAAATAAGAGAGAATACACTATCAAATGAAAAGAGAATGAGTCCTCATATCAAATGCTGTTTTTTGAAAAACCTCACGATATTCAAATTCGTTCTTACATACAAGGGAATTTTAACAGTGTGTCATAACGGCGGTCATCGACGTTAACAGTGCGTTTCGCAAAAATATTATACGTATATTTACATTTTTATTCTATCCTTGATTTTGAGTGAGAACATTTATTCAATGGTGTCCTTCGCTTATAAAAAGTTTGAATGGCAAGCGTAGAAGGCCGACGTGGTATAGCCATTGGTAAATATTTTGAACGTATAGCATTGCCAAGGCTTGAGATTACAGATTAATCAGTTGGGTTTGTAAAGTACAGGAGATCAATTAAAGAATACCTTCCGTTACGGTTAGGCATTATCTCGCACATGTCGACCATTCTCCTATAGAAAAAAAAATGCCGGGCCACTTTTTTCAATGTAGAAAAATTTTAAATTTTCTTCATAAATTATATGATGGTAAAATAGAATGGAGACATAAAACGCTCAGTAGCTTTCCGCACCTACGAATTTAAACAATAAACTATTGGATAATCTTCTGTAACGCTATTATTTATATCATAAAATTAAGTTAAATTAATTTTTTCGTTTTTTATACTCTTCGTTTCTGGTTACCGACCGCACTTTTCTATATAAAGTAAATTGCAAATTTCTCAAAGCCAAACACATAATTCACTTTTTCTTTTTTTTTTTGCTTTTTGCTTCTTTTTTCTGTTATTACGGAACTTCTCAACATTGCTTTGCTTAAAACTTTTTGAGTTTTTTCTTTTTGATAAATAAATATTCATTGGCCAGAATTGGTCGTACTATAAAATCTAATTTGATTATTGAGATTCACTAAATAGATTCTTTGACTAACCTTTGTTGTAAATTTATTTATTTATTTATTAATTTTTTTTGTAATTTAATGTTTTGTAAGCGTATATGTATATATAAATAAATAAAATTTAAATTTTTTATAACAAAATCTATGTACACACACTTTACTCTTTACGAAGCGCGACGAACGTACGACATGAACGACAGACCGTCGTTAACAAGACTAATGAGAATTATTTCGAAAAAAGTGAAAAATACTCTATACACATACGGTGCAAGTGTATGCGTGTGTCGACAATACAACACATATAAGAAACATAAAATATAACTGCCAGTATAGGGCATACAGACTATACAGATCTATGCATTGCATATACAACCATACTGAGTATGTAGAACACACAGCTCTACCAAGCGTACACAGGCAGTGAGTAGAGTGTGTGCACAAAAGAAAAGAAAATGTGTTTGTTAAGAATAATCGGGGAGAAAGAAGACTAAGAATAAAAACAAGAAGATGCATGAGCTTAATTTACTTGGAGTATGGGTAGGTCGTGGTAGAGGAGACTTTTCCTGTATCTGTGTAAGTTTATGTAATCACTAATAGGTTTGCATGTGTGTCTAGAGTGCAAGCAAGTGCAGACGAAAACAAAACATGACGAAATGTTATTTTGTATACTACCAGCAGCAGTGTGTTTCTTATTCACAACAACAACTTAAATTAAAGGAATAATGCTTAGCAGTAGCAATAGCAGCATCGACGACAGTAACAGCAACATCAACAGTAGCAGAGATTCTAGTTACACACTCGCTCTGTAGTTGGTTTAATAGTAAAGTAGACATTCAGAGAAAAGCCCGCAAACTTAATGATCAGGTTCTATATTTTATATGCTTTTCTCTGCAGTGTAACTATTATCGCTCATTTATTTATATACGTTGATTTGCACGGACCATAAAAGAAAAAGTTTCTTTCATCAATACTGTTATTATTATTATTATCAATATTATCGTCATTATTATTACTATTATTATTATTATTACTATTATTGTGATTAGTATTGTGGATATACAGAAAACGAAATAAGGCGAAAATAGAGAAAAGTCAACGTATTGTGTTTGATTATTTAAATGAAAATAAAAACAGATAGACACTAAATAAAACAAAAACAAAAGCAAGCACAGTGGAGCAAAGCGAACTTCTTTCACGATGGTAAACTTTCGAGCATGCGCGTCGAGAAATGTACGTATTTTGTGAAGAGGATAAAATAATTGGACGCAATCAATTTCATGTATAATTATCTATTCTAAATGATTGCCTTACTTTTAGATTTCATGAGACTTATTACTAGAACCTAAAGTTGTTCAGGACATTCTCACAAAATACATAAAATTTTTGGTAATTTATCGGCAATTTTTAAGCGATTTTATGTTCATTTTAAGTCAATTTCACATTACAAATAATCGAAAGCAAACAGAGCTCGCAACGGAAATGGATATGGAATTAATACCACGTTCGTTACAACTTTCGGATCGCCAGATCCAGTTGAAAATAACACTCAGCTTTGATCCGTTCAAGACATGGCATTTTTCTATCCATGGTTTTGGTAATACATTGCAGAAATTCGTGACAAGCGTATGCTTTACATTACATGCTCAGTTTTTCTCTCCTTTGTTCTTTTTTTTTTCTTTTAATTTGAAAACAGCTATTATACTGAACTCGCTTGCTTGCATTCCAGATACGCCAACTTTGGGGTTTAAAAGCCTGTACTTGCATACCTTATTTCAATAGATGCTTGTATTTATTGTCTTATGTGTATATACTTGTCCATGTGTATATATAAATATATAAGCCTCTATATGTATTCACTGGCAGCTATCCTGTCATTCCTGTTGGATTGAGAGAACGCGTGCTGAGAGTATGTTAACGTGCACATGCATACATATAAACAATTATTTTACACATAAACATTCGTCTGCGTGCATATAGGTATACACATGTATATGTAAATGTGTGCGCTTGTCTGACTCTTCCTCTGTTTCTTGTTCTAGTTCTTCTTCTATTTCTTACTTATTCTACACTTCTATGTGTGCTCTCTATCTAGCCGATTTCATTTTCAAGTTTAGGGTATGAGGTCAGTGTCGCAGTTTTGTAATTCTTCTGTTTTTTTTTTGCTTTTTTTTATTTTATATTTTGTGTTTATTTTCTTTTTTTTTTAATTTTTGTTTGCACTAAGCAACGAAGGGTTGTTTTCTTTTGTGGCCAAAGCATATCGAAAGCTATGATCATTATCGTCATCATCATTATCATAAGGATTTTTTATTGTATTATATTGCAAGTCCGTATAAATAACCTAATTATTTGGGTTAGAGTAGGGTGTGTCTCGCGCATATTTATGCAAAACGAAAAAAAGAGGAGAAAAAGCAAAAACAATAACAAGCAGAGTAAATGTGTAATTTGCCTGTCCGTTCGTGTATGTGTGCACGTGTGCGCGTATATGTGTTTTCTATGTTTGTGTGTATTGGTAACATTTGAAAGTTATTTATTTTTAATACGTAAATCTATGTATGAACGTGTACGGCGAAAGACGTAAACCAGAAAAACACCGAGTTATTTGGGTGCATTATGATATTGTTACCGAAGCTACATACGAGCAAAATTGTCATAAGGCTGTTATAAACCTCCGAAAAAAAGGAAAGCAAAACTGAAACAACCCCCGTAATAATCTAAGTTTGAAGACATAATATTTTCATTATAAACATTCAAATAAATATCTAAATATGTATATTCTTAATCAAGGCGAGATTCAGAATCAGTTTATTTATCATGCGTATGACTCTCCATCCGTATGTCCCCTGTTCGCTATTGGAAATTTGAATTTTAAAAAAATTGATACTGAAATTTGCAAGTTATTATGCATTCTCAGATCAACTATATAGAGAAAAATTATAAAAGAATACATGTTTTCACCACAGTTTTGCAAAGAATAGCCAAGAAAAAAGATTTTAAAATCCGTTAGAAAAACACCAGAAATGATTAATTTTCCTACCACCGGAGGAGAATCGGTGTATACTATTTTGTCCTAATGTTTGCAACACCCAAAAGTAAGTTTCGGAGACTCTATTAAGTATATATATTCTATATATATGCTACTGTGGAATTCTGAATCGATTAAGTCAGGTCTGCCCGCGGAGTATTTAAAAGGGGCCAAAGTGGTCAGAGCACTCACCCGCAGCAAAGCGTAAAGTGAACCTATTCCCGAACCCCGTCTCACTAAGTACAAATTAGTAGGTTTTTGCTCATTACTCATAAATGAAGAGAGATAGAAGCTCAAATTATCTATATTTACTTTACGGAAAACTCCACTAGGTATGTGCAAGAACGGAAAAAATTGTCCACACCTACATAAAATTATAAGTGATTAAATTTCTCTTTTTTCACTTTTTTGAGCTCTTATGCTTATTAATCATAAGATCCTTAATGACGATATATCTGCTTAAAAGTATGTTAATTTTAAACGAATTATGATGGGCACCACGACGTGGTGGATTAATATTTTTAAACAATACTTTTAGTGAATTAAAGGGTGAAAGATATAAATTTGGTTCTAGTCGCCTTTTTATGACCATAAAGTAGTAACATGGGGCACTAAAGGCTTTGATAGTGATGGGTATACACGATTTGGCTTCAATCGAACATAACTTTCTTTTTTTTTTATAAAACCGAATTTTTTCTTAGTTATTCGCAAGAACAAAAAATAGCCAGGTAAAAATTTTAAAATTGGACAAGACCGTCCATTACATATGCTCCGCCACATGGTCTAGTACTATTTTTCATTAATTTTTGTGAAGAAATACTAAAGCTTAGACTTTATTTCCAGGTAAAGGCATATACTTTATTTACATTGGCATTGTACGACAATTTGAAACTATCGCCGAGGACATAAAATACGTTTGTCAGCCAGTCAGTAAGTATAACGCAACAACGAAATATTTATGTGCTCGTACGCTGAAAGTCGTGATACTGAGACTTGACAAACATTTAAGTAATAACAAGAAGTTATAAGCCTGCGCTCTAGGACAGCAAGTGAAAATTTTGGCAGAAAAAGAATAAATGATTTCCTTGATTGCAAAATTAAGACCGGCCGGTGTTTTCAAGTTTATTTTTGAACCTTCCGATATTATTGCGTATCTTTAAAGCCGTATTGTAATGTGCTTGTGTAAGTACATATATACATAAGTCGCTCGTTTATAGTGTTCGCGTGTTGTTTGAAACGACTTTTGCCGACCATAGATATTTGGCATTGTAAACTGACGGATATTCTCATTTCTAATAGGCAATAGATAGATAAATGTATGCGCAACATTCAGAATAAAACAAATTCACTATTACCGAGCAACTTTCAGGCCAATAAAAGAAATCTGAAACAATTATTTACAGTCGTCAGGTAAATCTGTTGTATTAAAGTAATTGTGGTCCACTGATCCTTTGAAAAGCAAAGATTCTGCTCAAAGTAAATACAGCTTTTTTTCAACACTTATTTTTGTTAAACTTAAGATGACGTGCCCAAAACATAATTTTTAATATCCATTTTTTTCTAGTCAAACTCAACTTTTTTATTAACCAAAAAATTCAAAAACTGACAACTCAAAAAAGCCATTTTCAAGACGATATATAAAAATAAACATCATAGTGTATATAAAAATATATAACACTGCCTTCTACACTTATATTATGAAAAAAAATTACAAAGATGACAAGTAATTTTCCTCTAAATTCCTTGCTGAGCCATTTACGCATAAGCTCTAGAAAAATGTTGGCAAAGCGAAGCAAAAATTTCAACTAAAAAAACACTATTCATCTTAACGGAATCTTTAATACCCATCACATTAAGCCATTACCCTTGAATTGCAAAATATTTTGTCAAATTTCGGCATGACAAGTGATGGGGCAAAGCATAAAATTTTGGACACAGCATCTCAAGCCACCCTAGGAAATATTTGTAGAACATTGTCGATCAATATCTCTTAAAAAGAGTGTAACTTGAAAATTTATTTTTCTATTGTGAAATATTTGAATCAACCTTCAGACCAGTACCTGTTGTAAATGGTATGTCATCGTTTTCTTGCTTAGTATAGTTGCAGTCAACCTATGACCGTCGACCATGAGTGTACTTTCCGAGATTCGTGTTTACGATCATGAAACTCGCAACAATTGACGAGAGTGGATGAGCGCAGAAACCTAACTTAACATCTACTCTTCGGGGTTTATGCTGTTAAAAGTGGAGCAACAGATCGCCTAATGGCAGCTATGAAATATATCTATAAACATGTGTGCATGCATGTACATATATATTTTCAAAGCGAACTCACTGCATTCGACTAGTTTTTACATATCTAGGGACAGTTATTCTCTTTACTCTTTATAAAAAAACAAGAAAAGAAAACATGAAATACACCTTATTATAAACTTGATTTCTTTTTCACTCTGAAACGGTGACTCACAGAACGCGCCCGAACGCAACCAACTTTACTTGCACTTGAAAGTTTCATTTCCTCTTCGTATTAATGAAGTTCTTTTTTGTAATTATAAATATTGATAGCTATAAATATGCAGTCAACCATTCAAAGAACTAACAATAAAAAGGAAATAACTTTTTTTACCGGTATATATGTGTTGGGTGTTGGCCCTAGTATTGGCAGCATCAATAAGCAACGGAATAGCAGTTAAATAATAAGGCAAAACATAATACTCGTGAAATGTGGAAAATTTTGTCACAGTAACAGTAAAAACATTAATCTCGTTGTTATAAAAACATTGCGACCTAAAAAATGTTCAAATGAATAACTGCAAGAAGTGAAAGAGAGAAAGAGAAATAGGGAGAGAGAGGGAGAGAGAGAGAGAGAGAGAGAGAGAGAGAGAGTCAGAGAGTGAGAGAGAGAGAACGACCAGGCAAAGGGAAAAAACATACCCAAGATATTACCCTTTATTATCTATTAATAGCTTTGAATGGCAATGCTTCCTTTATTGTACGTTTGTGTGTTCATATATATATACACCTACATATATTCTATCCCGGTTTCTCATTTTACATGTCAAGGTTATTGTACTTTATAATTTTTTTCGTTTCTGATTGTATACTTGATAAATGCGAACGATATTGTGAATATTGCGTTGAACAACAACTCTAACAGTTTTGCATAAACTCACCGCCCTGTGTATCTTTCTTTCTCTCTTTCATTTCGTATACCTGCAGACATTCTCTTCATTGTAGTGTATTCCTATTAAAAGTTCAGACCCCTTTATTTATGCTATACAATGTGTGAATGTTACTCGTTTTGTTACCAAGTTGCCATGCGACTATGATAACTACCATATACACATTGAATAAGATTTTTTATATTTAATATTAATAGTAATTACAAAATAAATGTTATATAGTTGCTTATTTCTTTTTATTTCAAGGAAAAGTGATATTATTGAAATCACCAAGGATTAAATATAGGCACAACCTATTTGTATATATCTATCTACACTTAAAATCTTCTTATTAAGAGTATTCGAATGTGAGGGAAGAATTTCTTATATTTCACCGCTTTCTCAAAATTTTGGTCGATAACTGGCTAAGTGCTTTACAATAATGACTTGAATTATATTTTTGCGTCTATCTCACTCATTTCAAATAGTCCACCATTTTCATTTCCAGCTAGTTCTGTTAGACTTGAATCGAATGCGAATTGAGCCTAAATGATAAAGCAATTCAATAAGCAGAGTAGAGTTTGGCCCAGTTCTTTCAAAATTATGCTAAATTTCTCTCATTATCTAATGCTTTACGAGAATATAACCCTTTCATAAAAATATCTCTTTTGTTTTTGATCAATTTATCACTACAATATTTAAATCATATACAGTTTGATATCGATTTAGTTAAAATGAAGTCCTTTATATCTTCAATAATGAAACTAAAGATATTACGAAGCGTGTTTTTAAGGGTAAAATGCAGAGCAAAAGAAGATCAACAATGGCGAAGGATTATGTTCGCATAAACTTTGTATCTATAAATGTTTACATCAATCTAAGTGAAAGTCTGGATAGTACAAGCGGAACAATAAATCTAGATGCATACCTTAAACGTATAATTTCCGAGAACGTCAACAGCATATAGAGACAACTAAAGGATATTTATACTTTAAGGGGTCTCTAGTACGTTTTTCTATTCTGAGTTTTGCAAAAAGAACTATGAGATTAGTTTCTGTGGGTGACGTTCATGCTAATCTTTGCGATGCTCAGAAAGCAAAGGAGAGACATTGGCGCACATTCCATTCAGTGATTGCCGCCACAAACAGTCCACAAATTATTTAAATTGCGCGTTTTCTATTGTCTGCAAAACACTTTTAGTTCCACCCATAAGGCTAATAAACTATCAGAAAAGTCAAGGCTAAGGTCTTTGCCATTGTCATTTCAACGATAATGTGTAGCTGCCTCGCCACTCTGCACATACACGAAGACACAAATACACAAAAACAAAACTTACAAATGTATATATGCAACGAATGTGTCTGTGTGCGTGCGCGTATATATATATATATATATAGATGTGTGCGTGTAATGCAATATATATGTACGTTGCACAATATCATATATACTTACATACACTCACTCTCATTCTAACGCTTATACTAGAGTATTTACTAAGAGCAGTAAACAAGAATTTCAATAGCTTTGCTGTATACATGTTATGTGGTCTTTTAAAAAGGAAAAGAATGAAAAACTCAAAATAGACGAATTGTATAAATTCATGTCTATGTACACGCATATATAAAAGTATATACACAATTATTATTATTTTCTTTGAAAGTCCAACTAAGAAAAGAAATATAGAGAAACAAGTTTTGTTTATGTATTTGACTGATTCAAGGAAAGTTAATTTAAATAAAATTGAAACAAAGAGGACGCTGTATATGTCTTGAAGTAGGTACTTATCATCTAAAATAAATGTGTGAGACTCCCTCTGCTTATTATTAGTGATGGATACTTTAACGGGTTGAACGTATTTTGAGAGAGAGATGAGATTTTTTTTCACTTCAAGAAAACACCGATATATTTGTGCGCGACAAGCATCTGTTTGAACCAAATTGTCCGGTGAATTTAGCGAAAGAGCCCTATTCACTTCTTCTTCGGTTTTTTTAATTAACGCAGTATCAGTTAAACTTTTATTGGATCAGTCATTATTGATATCAATCAATATCAACAGCTATAATATCGTATATATTTTAATTTCTGTTTACAAGCTTTAAGAAAGATTAAATTTTCATCATCCGTCCAAACTGGACAATTTTTGATATATTAATAAATTGCCCGTAAATTAATTTTTTACTTTTTGCACAAAATGATAAAAATGATAACGTACTTTAGGTAATTACTAAGTACTCAATTAATCATTTGTAGCATAACTCTGCAGCTGACTCTCTTGCTTCTGGCGTAGGGGAGCACAGAATTTTTTAGGCTAGTTTTAGGCCAAAATTTATGCGTTTTTCTGCAACCATTAAAAGAGCGATATGGCTTCACACGTTATTCAAGTCAGTAGCTTTGAGTAAAATGAACAATGGGATGGATATTAATGTTACATTAGAAGGCGCAAGGTTTTGCAGGTGGAATAGCAAACGTTCGGTTTTTTAAGAACCTCGCTTGTACTAATTTCTTTAACGCAGAGAGATTACCTTTGTTAATTTGTTTTAACAATGTGCTATATATTAGATAAGGTTGGCACGATCGGTCTTTTGTTAATTTTGATTGATCAATTGATCGCAAATTATAAAACTATGTAATATTTCAGCAGTCGCAGTTCGAAAACAATGCTCAATTAATTTGACTAGAATTTGGCTCGAATATTTTGTTATAAACTAATCTGTCTCATCGATTAAAGCTCTGAGTGACGGACATTGACGCTAACCTCCATATGTGGATCCTTTCTTTCTGCAGCGGATTAATTTCATTAAGTTGTTTATCGTAGTTTTAACTTTATATAATTCGGGCTGGCAGCACTACATTCGACTTTTTTTGTATATCTTGCAAAATTTTTCCAAAATTTTAATAACGATCTATGTACAATCTGATTGCACGTTCCTAAATTTCAGTTGGATTGATAATGTCGACCTCGACGACGAAAAGCATTAAGATAAATTATATTCTGGAACGCTAGGACTCGTAATTGAATAACAATTACAGCAATAAAGTTGTGGCATACTTTTTTCTTCTTTTTTGCCTTAACATTTATAAATTCGTGCAGTGGAGTTATTATAATCTAGGCAGTGATTCAAATCCACTAATCACATTGGAAAAGTAAGTAAATTATAATCGGCTATAACCGAACCTTTTATATCCATCTCATTTAAAAAAAAACGAAAGAGATAAATTTTCATGCTCTATAATATTGGTTGGGCGTGGCTAATTTTTTCTATTTCTAGAATAATATTTGCAATTTTTGTCGAGTATTTGTTCTAGTTTATGAATAACGGAAAACGAAGGGTGTTGCCAGTTTTTATTGCGTAAACATGTGGGCGTTGTAGACGCATTCTTTGAAAACTTTGGGTAATTTTCAAATTCTTATCCAAGTTTGTAAACGATATCTTCTATTGTGCCAACGGGAGAATGTCTACCACCGATACTGAAAAGTTGCGCAGGCGGACATGATTACGTGTATTCCGAATTTGAAAATAACTACGAATTTATTTCCTTTTTCTGGTTATAAGGGTCTTGATAAAAAAATTAAAATCTGTTATATTATAATACTGAGTGGACACCGCAACATTTTTTAATTTTTGTACACGAACTATAGTGCCGCCCATAGCATATAGGCTCAAGTTTTTACAGGTTTATCTTATTATTCCATTTATTGTGCTGTAGTTTTTGGGTAAGGAGCAAAAAACCATTTTTTTTTCTTTTAGAAAACAGAAGTGTTTTCAGTTTATGTGGCCGATTTTCAATACTGACGTGAGTGTAACAACTTCCAGTGATTCTATCAAATTAGAAACCGATTGCTTCATTTTTGAAATCAGGATGATGTTTATGACAAGATTTACACAGAAGGACATGCTTGATTCGATTAAGAATTTGATGCTGAATTAAAATACATACACTTCTTGGGTCCTCGAAACTTCTTTTTGGGTATTTTAATTAATTAACAGCAATATCTATAATATTGAATCTTATTTGACATCGGTAACGAATGCTTTCGCGTGTCGAACTTTTCTTAAAAGTCCGCTTTACTGTGCAACACCTTTGCTTTGTTGACATCTTCTAAAAGTTCAACGTTATTTTTAAACATTCTATTCTTAATATTGAAAGCTAAGACCGAAATTTTGTGCTGGTTATGCAAAAATTTTTATATATTTCTGCGAATAGCGATCATTTATAATTTTCGACAAACGCAGAAATGAAATAAAAAACGTATGTCTGTATTTAATTTTTGTTAAATATTCCTTCGTCGGTTATTCGTAACATAGCACTAATATGCCACAGCTATCCTTCACGTTGCGAACCTTTCCCATAAAGACAAACTCAAAACCGTCATTGTTACTGATAGTTTTTCTGTATTAAAAGCTATACGGAATCCTTCGATTTTGAGTGAAGCACCATTAACAAATTAAAAAATATCATTACAGCACGCGACGAAAAAATTAAAATGTTTTGGGTATCAAGTCATATCGGTTTATTGGGAAATGAGCAAGCTGATCAAGCGGCGAACTATGCTGTTTCTGCGCCTCTAATTATGGATGATGTCATGGAAAAGTTGGATCTTCAAAGATACATTGGAAGAAAGGTTAAAGAGAAAATTACAGAAGGAAATCTACAATACCATCATCAGCACTTTAATTAATTCTACCTTTATATCTAACAAACGTTGGAAAAATCAAGATGCAAACATTTTGGAGAGTTCGCCTTGGCCATACAATTGCAACTCACCAATGTATCTTGAACAAGTCTTCCTCCCCAATCTGCAGTTGTGGACAATTTCTTACTATAAGGCATATTCTCTGTGACTGCCTTAACTTTTCCTTGGCTAGAAGTATTGCATTTGAAGCAACTAATCTTATGCACATTCTACAAACAGCTACAGGATAAAATATCAATACAATATATTACTTTATTAAAACTACTAATGTATTATTATAAATTAGAGTCAATAGCCTGTGTTGCTAGTGCTCAATGTCTTTTTTTCTTAGTCTAAGAATGTATTTCATTAGTCTAAAATTATAATAATAACAATAATATGTCTGCACTTTATGGTACACTATGTTCTATTATTTACTTTGTAAAATACCATATCTTAGTCGCTATATCTGTAGCGTTTGCGTTCTGCAGTATTCTCGCTTATTGTACGTAATGTCTGTTTCGATATTTTATAAATATACAATAAACCCTCCTACCTAAAGACATATTCGTATCTTTTGCATTGAGTGAAAATACGCATAAGGTTCCTAGCCAGATGAGCCTGCTTGCTTATCCATATACAAAATATTAATAGATATAGAAATTTCATATCAAAATATTCTTAATTATCTCAACGAGAATGATTGAAACTGACTAAATGCCTCTTTGTTTATAAACATTTTTCTGTTACCACCCTAGCCTTCTAATTCAGTTTTTAAGGCTTACTGCGCAATTAGTTAAATTTTGCAACCCTTAGCAAAGAAAAATTTTTTTGAAACCATTTCAATATGAAATTTCACTAAAGACCCATACCAATTGGAATGAAATCCCCAAATTAAATAGGGATCTAAATATTTTCTAAGCAGTTAAAGTCTACTTAAGGGTGACTAGAAGTAAGTAAATTGTGAAAGTTAAAGACAACATACCCTTAGCCCCCATCCCTTATCCTTCTGTGTTAACTATTGCAAAGTATCAACTGCCAAATCTTCCGCAAGTATGTGCAATGAGTTGTTCCAATTATACACACAGATATCTTGACATACGTATTATAAAAGCATAGGTAGATGTGAAAATTTTCTATACGAAAATAAACAGATAATACGTGTATATAATATTCGGTACCACACTTCTATTAATATCATCATGAAATGTAAATCGAATATAATTTTAGCTTTAGATTTCTTCAATTACCCTCATTGCGAAAATCCTTATGTTAACAACATTATATAAGATAACGGGTCATATCGAATAGCCCCCGCGGTTTTTTCCGCGGTTTCAAGCTTCTTTTTATAGCCTGCTCTTTTCAAATGGCTCCAAACTGTCATATGATATACGTTTAGTACCTCCGCTATTTCCTGCCCGCTTGCGTGCCGATCTTGCTCCACCAGTTGCGAAGTTTCATCGACTTTTTCAGTGATCGCGAGGTGAATCTTAGACATCGAAATCTCCGGGACAGAATCGAGTAAACCATTCCTGGGTCCTTCGTTCACTCACAGCATTCACACTGTTTTGCAGCGTTTTTACTTTTTCTATACTAAAAAAGCATCACATAGCTTATTTCTTCAGATGTTCCAATCATTTTCAAATCAACCCAACTTTTTACACGAGCAAAGAATTGTAAAACTATCTTGACAAAAAATGTAAGCTGAAATATCGTCTTTTAAGCACAGGTTCGTTTGAAACAATCAGGTGAGCATTGCCCAATATATAGGCATCAACACCGTCTAACGGAAAAAACGGAATGGGAATCGATCCAAAGTTACCTACAGATTATATTGTTACGAATTTCCGCTCCTCAATACGGTTCGTATCGTTAGATCCTGGATATTGAAAAGAAAATGCACTTCAAAGTTTTATTATGTTCCTAAATGTAAGATTATTTACAATTTATTCTTTAAGACTACTTTTTGACTGCTCAACACAACTATTATTATTTTTTACATGTATGTTCTCTTACGACTCAAATGTTCTCGTACGATTCGATGTTCTCTTCCGGCCAAACTGCCTTCCACAAATAGTCCACTTATATACATTTTTACAAGCATGTTACGATCATCTAACTTCATTTTTAATCCGTTAACCTGCTTTTCTGCTAATCGTTTTCCTCGGCCGGTAGCTGTATGACGCGCCGCGCATGTGCACCTGGGTTTTTCCCTGACTGTTTTCCTGTTAATCTCTTTCGTCGGCCGGCAGGTGCATGAGGCGCCGCGAATATGCACTAAGGAATTTATTACTTACAAAAATCGATTAATAAGCATTAACTGGATTTGGGATTTTCGTAACAATATATAGAGTAGCATATACTGTAAACGCGGATAAAATATACTTAATATACACTTAAATAATTTGAGCAGACATATACTTTCTGCCCTATTCGTTGACGCTATTTTTTTACGCAATTGGTTTCTAAATGGAAAATAATATTTTTTAATTTGAAACGCTACTATGTGCAACCGCATAGATACACAATTAAAAGGACTCTCGGGCCGTCGAGGAATTTCGCAAAGCGTATCTATTAAAACTATTAAAAACTATTAAAAAAAAAGCAAAAATATTGTATTCGGTCGTCGCCAAATCTTTGAAACCTACCGCCGTTATCTTGAAAAAAAATGACAAAAAAGGGAAAAAACTACATTTTCATACTCTATAATATCGGTTGGGTTCTGGTTATTTTTCCGATTTTAAGAATGAAAGTGGAAATTTATATGGTGCACATGTTATACTTTATTATTAACAAGCAAAAAACACAAAAGCAAATGCGTTTACAGCTTTTGTTGCAGAATGTTTGCTACAGATACCATACAGTCGTGCAGGCGGACAGATGGACAGGCGGACGTGCTTAAGTTCATTCCGAACTTGAAACTGGCTAAGAAGTTGCGTACTTTATGGCGGTTTTGGTACTTATTTCTCATCGTTTTAAAGGTATTGAAAAAAAATTCAAGTTTGATACATTATAATATAGGATATGCACAGTCAATATTTCTCAGGTGCTACGCTATTACTCCTTGAATATATGTCCCAATTTTTTAGATTTGCCTTCTATAGTTTATGTGCAATGAGCAAAAAAGCATTTTTTTATTCTTTTTTAAAAACAGAGGTGTTCTCAGTTTACGTAGCACTGTGGGAGTGTCCTTCAATCGGTTTGGCACATTTGCAATACCATCCTGCGTACAGCAACGTTCAATGTTTCTGTCGAATTTAAAGTCGACAGCTTCATTTTTACGGCCAGGAAAGTGTTTGCAACAGACATTATACAGATGCAGAGTTGGGCAGACGGACATGCTTAAGTCGATTTAAAGTTTGATTCTAATCAGGAATATATATTATTTGCGAGCTCGCTGAAGCTTCCTTCTGGCCTTGGGAAACGTTTTCATACAATTGATGTATCTCCCACCCCTCTGTGATGGGTATAAAAAAACATTGAAGCTTTCTAAGCGAACAAGTCTTCATTTAACTTTTTTTCGAATACCTCATACGTCCTGTTGAAAAATTTGTGTAGTTTTATATACCCAAAATGTACTCTTACAAATAACTACATGGTACTTCAACTAAATGGTTCTTATGATTCGGATTTATATATCCGGATTAATTGTATTAATGTATAAATACAAAAACTAAGATAAAGAGTCGGAAGTTATCACATGTTTTCTTAGTATAGGCGTGCGGATGGAGTTTGCAAATGAAGTCCAAGTATATAAATATACTTTTCTTTAGTGAGTAACTGAAACGAACATATAATAAATATGTAAAAACATTACAATCGGTCAAAGCCAACCCCATATCACATCGCTTAATTAAATTATTTATTTGTAAAACAAAATTATACTTTTTGTTTTCTTGTAAAAGCCCATATTTCATAAAAGCCACAGTATAGGAAGGAACCCAAACCAAGTCCCATGTGGTCCAATTTGGAAAATTGAATTTTTATATTAAATTATTATTCCGAAATATTTCTTATCATAAAGGATTAAAAATTAGAACTTTTTGCCATATTAAGGCTTACTTTTTATGAGAACCCTAATATGGGAAGATATTTAAATAATAGGACCATCTAATCAATAACTCGGCGCAACAATTTAGTATGCCGAAATATTAATACCTAACGATTTTTGTAGCGAAATTTTGAAAATTGCAATTTTTTTTAATATAGCAGTTAAAGCATCGTAGCACGTTGTTCTTTGGAGCAAAAGACGTCTATATATCAAATTTCTCCAAAATATCTAGAACAGCAATGGTGGACCTGCAGTCAGATAAGAAAATGTGATTTAATCGATTCAGGAAATGGTTGCAAATCGATCGATTTAATAATATATGGGTCTAAGCTCCTCTGGACGTTATATACATCAACACGAACTTACTAAAGTCTGTACCGCAAGTGGTGTTGGGTATAGAAATATAAAATCGAAAAAAATCTGCCGTCTATTAAATGTGTATATTAAGCCATTACAGTGAAATTTGATACGAATACTTCAAAATATATATGTTATATACATGCCGGTTGTAAGAAGTAACCCTCGTATCCCTCTAAACGCTTTCCTTTCTCGATATGTGTGGACAGGCCGCACTTTATACGGTGGACATATGATAAACTGTCACATATACTTTGAAATTTCACTTATTTTTTACGTCTGTTTATAAACTACATATGTGGAGCGCAAGCCAAATAAGAGCTATGATGTAAGTGTATATTTACTTTTTCTTCTTTACGTGTTTATTTTTTTTTTTTTTTTGATTTTTTTAAAGATGGGGAAAGCAATACAAGCCTTAAGTCAGTGTGGGACGTTCGCCGCAGTGAAAACCCGTCTGGGGGCAGTGCTCGCGGCATTATCGTTTAATATTAGGTTGGGAGAACGGTATGAGTCTCAATATAGATCGTATTATTGCATAAGGCTTCGTAAACATGAATTTGCCCATTTGATTGAAGAATTTTTGTGATTTCTTGAATTTCAATAGCAGACGGACGGAGGCACGAGTGGACGGAGAGATGGTAAAGCAAATGTTAAGACCCAAACCTAGCTTCAAACCTACCAAGAATAAATGCAATGAGCCTTCAACTTATTTTATTTATATATAGTAGAAAAATAGTGATTTACTATATCCCTACTATATTTAACAGTCTAACAACAAAACTTATAATTGACTTTGCAAAATACATAAAAGTTCACTTAGCTTGTAATTAATAAAACGTACATCGTAGCAAAGTTCCTCACTTTAAAGTGTGATATAAAATCGCACGACCAAATAAACTTTACATCTTCTTTATAAAAAAAAAAATTAATAAATAAAAAAACAAGAGAGAAAAACAAGAAACGAATAAAATGTAATTTATTGCATTTCTATACCGTGAAATTTACCATCGATGGCGCCCTCTAAATCAAAGAAAAGAATAAAACAATATTTTTCAAGCATTTTTTTTATATATTTCAACAACTGGAAAATCCACGTTAAACAAAAGACAGTTAATTCCAAGCAGTGTGTATGGCAAGTAAAACTTTTTTTCCAGTATAGGGCAAGTCTGTGACAAATTCGACATGATTACAGGGGTGTCAACCAGAAACAGTTTGGACTCAAATATTTAGAAGTCTGGCTGTGAATGCGCTTAGGGGTTGATGTTGCAGGTTTCAAAGCTTTTCCTCAAAGTTTTCACGATTTAAAGAATGATAAAAGCATGCAGACAGACCGAACAGAACAAATCGAAGGGCAGCACGACAACTGAATCGATTAAAAAGAGAATGCATTATTTGTTTCCTTCTTCCATAACCATTTAGTTAAATGTTAGAATTAAAAATTCGTACTTGAGCGCCTGCACTCAAGGGGGATATCACTGTGTTTCGCTAGGACAAGCAAGAGTAAATGTAGCTCTCCGCCAACATGTTACAAAGCTCTCTTGGGTTTTGCTCCCTCTCGATATTTTAGAACTCAAGAGATGTTAAAAGGACTTCTCTTCGAATACATTTCTAAATTTCATTTTCCTCTGACGTAATATTTAGCAGTGCACATTCCATCATTGCACTATGCTACGATGTGTTTGTTTATTGTTTGCTTTCGTGTGGTAGTAGTATTTGTGTGCGAACTTAGTAGAAAACTTGCCAGTAGAGTAGGGCAAAGGGAGTCACAATTTTTGGTAGCAATGACCTTCACCGCGTTGTTATTGAGCTTGAAACGTAATTATGTATTCTGCTATTTAAGTCTTCTTCTTCTATTTTCTTCTTCTTTTTTTATTATAATTTTTCTGTTTTTTTGAATTGTATGTACGTACAATGTATTGATTGTTGTTGCTGCTTTGCTGATTTGTTGTTGAGATTACTGCTGCTGGTGCTGCTGTTGTTTGCCGCTGCTTGCGAATAGCAAAACAGAAAGCAAAATAAAATGAACTTAGGGAAAATGAATTGTTGTATTTCCACTAAAGTGTATGGCAGTGAGGCAAGAGTGTTTTGATATATTTTATGTCGTTAACGTTGTTGTTTTCGTTTTTTATTTTTATTATTTGTTGCCGCTTAGTTGATTTTCTGTTTTTAGTATCAACAATAACACGAATACATTTTTACATACATGTCCACTTACACCTAGGTATTGTGTATACAGATAGATGAATGGCAAAAATAGAGTTCATGACCATATAAACTTGACACTGCTACAATTCAAATTTAAAAAATCACTATGATTTTGTGACAGTTAGGAAGTGAAATGAAATCAGCAAAGACCAAAGAAATATCCATACAAAGATAAACCACGTCTGCCTTCGAATTCGTTAAAATTATTTAGGAAGCATTTAAATGTGCCAGCAATCTGCACATAGGAAGGTGGTGGGAAATAAATACATCAATAGATATTCTTATTCGTATATACATATATATATGTATGTATATATATACATACATATAAATACAACACATATATGCATGCATTCAAATTTATGATATTAAAAATGAACACAAGTGTGCGTGTATGCTTTGTTGGGGCGAAAATTTACTATAGTCATATATGGATTGGCATATGCACACATGTACATGGAAATTTACATATATAGGTATGAATGTGCGTGTACGATCATCTGTACGTTGCTTGTAGATTTCAATGACCTGTTCTAATGTGCGTTCATCCTGCTAATGCTGCTTGTTCTTCTTTTTGTCCTTCCCTTCTCGCTGCCTACCTATTTTTGGAACTTTCTCGCTTTGATGATTCCTAGATATGAAATAGCGTTTTTTCTTCTTTCTGTGCTACCAGAATAATAACAACGTTCACGTTTGTTTTTGTTGCCTGTAAAACTTCATTCCAATTCAACATGAAGGATGAAGTTGATATTGGTGTGACTGTGACTTTGGCTGTGTCCGCAGCTCTCTCTGTATCTGTGTTGTGTTTTTTAAATTATTTTTGTTTTTCTTTTTTTTACAATTTTCATTTTTCTCTGCGTTCGTCTTGTCTTCTTTTAAGTTGGTGATAACTTGCTTCTTTTTTTTTCAACATATACACGTACACACTTACTAACGCATACTAACACACTCAGAACGAATAGTTAAAAACTTTATTAGTTCTCTGTTTCTGGTTAGTGAAGTAATCTCTTGTCGGATTATTTATAATACATACATATATACAAACAGGCTTATATATACACATGTATATGTACGTATGTACGCATGTATGTAGGTATATATATATCTGACGTATATAGCGCAATGCACAATTCGCCAACTGTTCTTTTGGCATGTTCTTTGTTCTATAGGTTACTCTGTATACTGTTCGGCGTGGAATTGTATTGTGTGAAAGTAAAGCGAGTCTAAGTTTTCTCTGTTCCACTGGTGCATTAGATATTGATGATGACACCGACTATGATGAATACAATCATAATGATGCAAAACATTGAAATAAGTGGAAAAACGAGTTCTTTTAGAACTAAAAACGGAAAAATTACTTTTGATTTTATTGCTCTTTATATAAGTTATATATGTTTTCAAATGTGGGATTTTCGTTGCCTTCAGCGAAGAGTTTTCTCGGAAATGCTTAAATCAAAAGAATTAAAATTTGCTTCCTCGACTGTACAAAACATCTGCTGTGTCTTATAAACACAGAATTACTTTTCATTTGCCAAAAAAAAAAACAAAAAAAGAGATATATTTCATCTTGCAAAACAAATTTTCCAAACCCTTAAAGTTTCACTTCAAGTACTATACACGTATATACAAGAAGAGTGGGTGGAATATTATAAATTTTTTAATAGGTTATTTAGGAATCAGACGCTTCAGGTGCACTCTAGTTTTCGTTCTTTTACTTCACGTTATTGTACTTAAGCTTCATAATCCTTTTTTTTGATGAGATCCCTTCGGATATTGCGATAATACCGACCACGTTTACAATGGTTAAGGTTTGCTGTCCTACACATTTAATTTTTTTTTTTTTTTTTTTGATTGCAAAGATACACAGAGAGGTAATATCTTTGTGTAGTAATAAAACTTGGATCATATATTCGCTTTCTTTTCTAACTCCATAACTTAGAATAGCAAACAACCCATATGTATTCTAAGAACAGTTAGAAAACTCTATCCAGCTTGGATAAGAATTCAAAATTTTAAAGAATTTTGATCCCACACACTGTACGACAAACTATTGCGAAATCTGCTCAACAAAGTGCTCCGTGCACTTAGAAATCGCTTATCTGCAATGGTGTTTCTTGCCCTTCAAGACGTTCTCATTTTCAAATTGGACCATCGCCCTCCTTCCACCTCTTCTAGCTGCGACCCCGTCTTACCACAATTGTGCCTGGATAAACATATCGCTAGAATGCCTCGCCAAATATGAAAAAATTTATTTATAAATAAATTATTAAATATTTATCTGGCCAGTAGTCAACCATAGTTTCCTTATTCTTATGTGTTTCGATAAAGCTTGAAGCACCTACAGCATATAACTGCTATAAAAGTATTGAAAGATAATCTTAGATAGATGGTCACTAAGTCAGGTCATGGATTTTATATCCTTTATTAAATGTCGATAGGATTAACTTGAGTTTCTTCGTCAATTCAATCAGTTCTTTCTTTGTGACAAATGTCCACCGGACTCCATCAATAGAGTTGATGTAGAAATGATCTCAACCGGCTTATTTTTTAATTACCTAAATTTTTCCTTGTTCATCTTTTCATTAATAAATTGTTTGTTTCTTCTACCGAAATCAAAAAAAATAATTACAGACAGACGTAACTCCAAAAGTAATCCAGAGTTGAATGAAATAATCATCAAAAATTTAAATTCAGAGGTGAATTAACTTCGACATTGGTTGACGACCTCTCTAACCCTCATCTTCTTATTTTTATTCAAGCGGTTTCTCGATTTTCGGTGCTAAAGATAAAAGCCCTTTGAATTGTTGGGAAAATTGCGCATGTCTGAATATTGATAAAAAAGAGAACGAGAGAGAGAGAGAGAGAGAGAGAGAGAGAGAGAGAGAGACGGTGAAGTAATTGGAAATTGCATTTAAGAACAAAGAGTCTGTGTGCTATCGCTTTTGGTTTATCATTCACGTCTGCTTCCATAGCAAACAGGCCAACCTCCTGGCATTGATAATGGCATTGGTAAAGAAAACATTGAAAAAACCGAAGAAGAAGAATAATACGTGAATAGACACAGATTGAGAGCGTTGCAGTCATATATGAGGTTGTTTTCATTGCAACTCTTTACTGTACATACTCGTATAGTTGGAATGTTACGTTGCGGGCTTAACAGAATAGTGAAGGTAAACGTATCATTGTATCTATTTTTGCGGTAAGAGGGCTAATGGTGAAGAAGCGTAGTTGTTTTCACGGCCATTGCCATTGGTTTTTGGTCTCTTGTTTGCCTTCTTTTGTCTCGAGCACTTTATATGTGTGCGTTTGTTATATTCGATATATTACTGAATGTGTATTTTTGCTTTCATTCTTACTCAGCTCATAACTTCATACATAAACATCATTGTGTATGTGAACGTTTATACATTTATCTTTTTATAACAATTCAAGCATGAATGTAAGCTTCCTCCTCTATTCAACGTTGAATACAAGAACAAAATTTAATGAACTTCAATTCAATTTGGCGCAACTGATAAAATGACTAATATAAAAAGAAAATAATAATAATACATGCTAAAAGCAAAACGAAATTCCTTTAACGAATAGGCAAAAAGGATTAATTTCTATGGTTCATTATTACATAGATTGTAATTTTTCGATCGGATTTTATAATCAAAAGTTTTCAAATCTGAAAGTGATTGACTGAAGTGATTCAAACGAAAGAAAAATTGCACCACATTCTTGTAGCCAAGTCAGTCAGCCAATCAAGACAGAAAGCGTCATATCACATCATATTATGTCAATTTTCCAAACTATAAGAAGCAAAGACGTTACTTCACAACTCGCAGCATAATATGAAATCTCGAAATTTTGCACTCGCTGCTTCACACAATCCACTCTCACTTATCTTCTCATTGCTATGCAGTAACGCCGGTTTCATAACACATACCCTTGTTAATATGTTACGTATCTTTGTATATACCAGCATTTTTTTATATTTACTATATAGAGCTAGAAAACACAATCTCCACTTTTTCGTTCTTCTCTATTAATGTTGTTTATTTTTTATTCTTCTAGACACACTTTAAATTTTTTTTTTATTCCTTTGTGCTGCTGCCTTTTAGTTGGCGTTCGTCGACCTTGCAACTCGTTTAGATTTTTCCATACTTTTCTATGTACTTTTTTCTTTCTTTTTACACATTTTCACTGCACCACTGCAGAGCATAGGCCAGCGTTTGCCAACCTACTTTATATGAGAAACAATTTTACCAAGTAAGCAAAAAACGAGGAAAGTGTTTTTTTCTCTTATTCCCTTAGATAGAAATTTAGTAAAAACGCTGGAGTTGATATTTTTGTTTTTTTTTTTTTTACGTGTGGGCGGTGTGTTAGTTAAGGAACGTACTGACATGTGCGCATAGAAATTAAACTTTCAATCTACATAAGTGTAACTACAAGTGCTAGTTCTGCTTGGAAATGTAGGAAAGGTAAGGTACAATATTGATTGAACAATAAAGTCTTTCATATCCGTTAGAACGCGGATCAATTTTTATGCAAAAGTTAGGATTACCTATGAAATTTGTTTAAACTCGTTATTGATGTCTTCTCAAGGCGAATACAATTATATGATAAGATTTTTGTTTGAAACACTCTCAAAATTATGACCAAATGAAAAGCTATGCAAACCCAAGAATGCTTTTATATAATTTACGTGTGCTCTTGAATTCCCAAATTCTCTTCTAATTGATTAACTTTACTAAGACGCAAACTATTTCCAACTCTTATCAGTTTACTATGAGCAATATCCACGAATTCATTTAGTTAAGTCTTCAAATTTACCGGCAACTGAGTTAGAATGGAAAGAATTGCACAACTTTGAACTGAACAATGTATTTTGAATCCTACATCGCTTATGGTACAAGGGTACATCAAATTTGTGGATAGACCAACCTTTTATTATACTGGTCGATTCAGCACCGCTAAGCTAGCCTGTTCGTCTGCCCACTTGCCCGTCTTATATTCTTGTGTTCAATCGAGAAGCCGTAATTTTTGAGATATTTGAATATTGGTACATCGACGTTTTTTGGCCTAAGGACGAACACTATTGAAAATGGTGCGAATCAGACGATTTTTTCGACCACTTCTCACATAGCGCGGCTTATTTTGAAAACCCCGTATATCAATAACTGTACAACAATGTTCGACATTATCTGGACTTTTTATTTCTCTTGAGCATGGTTAGAAACTAATTATACATCAATTAGATCTATCTCCACGGGACCGTAGAGAATGCTACAAATGATTATTATACAATTTTTCGCGTTCAGGCATAAGACACATAACCAATTGCTTCACACAGATTTCGTCAACTAATTCGGTAACACGTTTTCACCTCCCCTTTCAAGAATATTTCGATTTTTATTCACCCGAAAGAATTTATTGATACCCTTATACAAAGTGAACTGGTTTATCCTTTCATCTACTGCATAAATTTTTCAAGGCAAAAATGGTTACTTCAACTCCACAGACGAACACCCGTATTCTGAACGAACATCAAAGAGAAGTCACAAATCACAAGCATTATTTTTCAAGGTGTGTCTGTTGTTTACCAAACTTCATTTATAACAAAACTGATATCTTTATTGGGACTATTGCTTTGGAACAAGAAATTTCGTACAAAGTCAAGAAAAGGATGACAAGAAATCACATTGGTTTTCTTAAAGCATATGACCGCCCATAACGCCAGAATACGGGTGTTAATGTAGTAATGGATGGGGTTAAATCACAACAGCAATAATTTTCATCACTTTTCATTCATTTCGTCTTATTGCATCCACTTATATTTCTGTGCTTATAAAAGCATTTTTTATTTGTTGATTTACTGATATATTTTTTTTTTGCTGTATTATAACTAATCTAGAGAAAGAATGTAATAATAAAATCCAGTGTAAGTTAATATGTTTGTTTGCATTTTGTTGAAATAATTTCAAGCAGAAAAGAATTGAATATTTACGTATGCATGTGAAAGTATACATCGTTATATATATATATGTATATATATATTTATGTATATGTTTACTGTACATTGTACATTGTTCTGCTCTCTGTGCTGAATTTTGTGTTACGTTTGGTCCGTGACGAGTATGAGTTTTCCAGACAACACCTTTTTAGAGAGTTTTACGGAGTTTATACAGCATTTCGGTCGTATACCTCTATATATATACGACTATATGTATACGACCGAAATATATATATGTCTACCTTTAAATATATGTATATATATATACCTGCGAGTGTGTTTCTATATATATACTTGTGTGTGCTTATATATACTTACCTATACATATATATATATATATATATATATATATATACATATGCGTATGTGTGGTTATGTGGGTATTTATGACGCCGGCAAGTCTGGAAGGTGTTTTTTTTTTCAAAAACCAAGAAATAAAGTATCTTATGAATCTCATGTTTAAATTTAGTTTTAAGAAAAATAAAAAAAATTTCAATTTGCAAAAATCTTTGCATCCAGATTTTATTAAACAAGTAATAAGTCACATTTCGCGAGGAGACGCATTCAGTTTCATCACATTTGTTTCTTCGAATTCCGCCGACACGGTAATATCTATGTATACCGTACATATGTTCTGTTTCATCAATACATGCAACGTACTTTGTCGTTGGCAGTTAGTCAGTCAATGGTGTGCACTGTGGTTATTTTCATTTCCGTTTTCCTTTTGAAATCTTCACCCATTATATTGAAATTTGTGTTGGCATCTTTATGTGTGTTAGTATTTGTATGCATTGTGTCAGCGTTATTTGTGCTGATTGTTCACGAACGCACACCTACAAGTGCATATAATAGCATGTTGCCACCACGCCTAAAGCGCCATCGCTCATTCCATGTACCAGACACGACCGAAACTGAAATTCTCATACCAAATGCATTTATCGATTGAAAATTGTCTCAGAATTCAGAATACAGGTCATTGATCTGCACATGCTTTTAGTCATGAACCCACACCGACATACACGCACACACACACATACATACAAAGTCATATATGCATATATACACACAAACGCGCGCACACAAACACACACGCACACACACGCAGAGAGAGAAAGAGAGCGAGAGAGAGAGAGAGAGAGAGAGAGAGAGATGCGCAAACAGAGGGACCGATACAAAAAAGCCAAAATACATGAAAAACGGGCTGGCATTAAAGTTTTTCGCAAGAAGAGCAAGTCTATAAAATGAATGGCGACATATGTGGCAGATAGGGATCAACTGTTGTGAGAGCACAGTGAGTATGAGAGTTCATAATTATCATCATTATGCATTACTCGACGTATGTATAATTATATATGTATGTTTATATATATATCTATATGGATATATAGATATATACACGCATATATATTTATGTATACATATATAGATATATATATATATATATACATCGCATGTATAGAAAAAAAGGACGAAAGACTCAACCTCTGCCTTGTTCTAAAATTCCTAGAAACTTCCCTCACAACTGTTATGTTCTGCTTGTTGTTGTCGAACTTACCATAAGGTTTTTGAATTTTCTCAGTACATATTAACATGCCGGGACACTGACTTTTAATACTAAAGCTTTGGGGTAGTGGAGCAAATTTTTCACGTGATTATGCCAAATTGTGGTAATAGAAATTTACTAAGCAGAAACTGTACTGCCACAGAAAGAAGTGAGCAACTTACTTACAACTGTAGCCAAGTCTTTTACAATGCACCACCTTCATATTTTAAGGAAATCTCAAAAATAAAAAAAAAAATGTCATATATATATTTTATATAAAATTGGATGTGCGTGCACGTTTTTTTACATTTATGTACACGTAGTGTATGGTCACCGATATCTTAATTCTAGTGACCAAGCGGATTTTTACGCACACACACATGACAGACGGATACGTTGTAAATCTCTTCAGAATTTTATGCTGACCAATACACACACTATATAGGTTCTCTGAAGCTTCTCTCTGGGTGTTGCAAACCTTCTAACGAAATTAATATATCCCATTCCTCCGTGATGAGTGTAAAAATTAAAAGACACAAAAAAATACGCAAAAGTTACTGCTTCTTCCCTTTCTTACGTACTAGCAATCCTGGCTAATCATCCCCTGAGCGATTGGTCAATTATAAGAAAAAAACAATGACTATTCAACATTCTTTATATGAAGCACTCACATTTAAGTAACTCGTGGCTGTGAAAAACTACCGAAGAGCCTCACGCGAAGGTTAACGCAGCAGGTGAAACAACAACAGTATTACAATATCTTAAATAATATATGTCCCTCCATAAATCTTCCAAAGATCGAGTAAAAAATGTCGACACCGCAGGCGCTTATCGGCCTCTCCAAACCAACTACTGCTTCTCTAGCTTGCAAACTTGTATTATAACACGGTTAGAAGAGAAAAGGAGGCCCTTGTCTACAGAAACGTAAAACCCTTTGTCTTGATCTGAGCTTTCGTCATAATTACTGTCTGATACATGTGATGTAAGCCATTTTAATTGAAAAAATCCACGTCCGAAATAAAGCCTACAGCAATAAAACAGAGTCGTATGATTGCGCTCTCAAAACATATGTACGACACGCTATTAATGTGCTCTACAACTTAGAAGATAAGAATTTTTATTTCAACGCTACATAGAGAGAATGGGTGCTGCCATCTGAAAACTTTATCAATTCTAACCAACATAGCATATTTATTTATTGCTCCAAATTTAATCCATATCTTCATTCTTCAAATTAAATTCTCTATAAAGACACAATATATAAATGTTGCTTAGTTTATATACTTAGAACTTGAAAAAGTGCATGAAGTTTCTCCAATGCTTGTAACGTTCAAACGATCAAACTACAGCTAAACTTGATTGGTGTCGGTATTATTTCTGTCTGTCCAAAGTATTTATAGCTATGATTTCAACACGATAAATTTCGCCTGGCTTGACCAACAATTTAGAAACCTACCTCTTATGGTAACATGTTCTATATTCATGTTACCTTGCACTTTGGTCGATCAATGATTTGGAATAAATTCTTCAAAAAACTAAATATAAACGGGCACATTTCATGTTACGATATTTCTGTGCAATTCAGTATGACAAAAAAATAATTATTAATTCTTTGCATAAGGCTTGCTATAAAAGTGAACTTGATGTTCGAGTTAGGATGAAAAACTTAATGAAATGAATTTCCTTCTCCGAATCGCTAATGAAACGAAGCGGAATCAAGCCATTTCCGAAGAGATTGAAAATGGACAGAAAAAGTGGGTCACATATAACAAAAACGTGCGAAAAAAATCGTGGCCCAAGATGTATCAACTGTTCCAACTTGGCCGGATGAATGATTCCACTCTCTGTTGGTAACAATTAAGGGCGTAATTAACGTAAAGCGACCAGAATTGATTAAGAAGAAAAGTGTTGTCTTTCATCACAATGCAATGCCACATCACACATTTATTCAATGTATCCGATGCCATGTTTTTGAGGAAGCTTGCTGGGAAATTTGGGTGCAACTACGATATAACTCGTACTTCGCCCCGTCCAAGCATCATTTGTTTTGCTCTCGCAAAACCCTATTAATGGCGTAAACCTAATTTCAAGCTGGGCTTGTGAAAATCGCCTGATTCAGTTTTCCCCCCAAAAATTCGCCTTACTCTATATACATATAGAGATCGAATAATAATAATATATATAATCCATCGATTTAGTGAAAAGAACACTACGAAGTATTTCCTCATTCTATTATTGGAAAACAACACACCCAATTGCACATAAAATATGGATGCGGAGATTCGTTTTTGTCAGAATTAATAAATTATCTTAGTGTAAGTATTGTTTACAAAAATCCCTAACATTATGTTGACTTGATAGGTCCAATAGCTACGTTACCAATATATAATTTTAACTAATAAATTGTGACTTAAACGGATGGATAACTATTAGACGCACTTTTAGTTAAGAAAATCTGAAATTCTTGAATAGATCAAGAATCAACGACGATGGTTTTCCAATATTATGGATTTTTCAATATTTTGCCAAATACTCAGGACGTGTTTTTCCCTAAGATTACTACAAATACAGTTATTATACCAAGCTAAAATAAAAATATAAATTAAATATTTCTCTCTGAATATAAAATGAGTTTATAATAATGTTACAGTAAATCTCTTTTCTCTTTTTCTTTCTTTCTATTCCGATGCAACCAATCCGGCCACGGTGCATAAGAAAATGGATATAAACGATAATAGAACTTTTGTGAAAAAAAAATTTCTACAAAAAAAATGTATAAAGGTTTTAATGCGTGTTTCTTTTTATTTTTAGTTTTTCGTGGCATTTTCTGCTTATCTGTTTTGTTGTTTCGTAGTAGTAATATTTCAGGTCCATTTTATGTAAAACTCGTGTAACTGTTAAAACGTAAATGTTTTTTTAGCAAAAGGCCAACAAATATGAAAATAAATGCATTATAAAGACAACGAAAGCGAAATGATTGCAGTACTGACCAAGAGACAAAATCAATGCACGTAGGTGAGTATGTACATAAAGGCAAGTACTAAAATGTACATATGTGGTAAGGATGGACATGACTAGCCCGATGATACATTAACATCTTTTAACAGTAAATAATAACAACTATAACAAGACAATCGTTTCGTATGGAATTTTTGGCAAATTCACGGTATAAAATTTCATTTACATGTGTCGCGGCTTTGGCCCTATTCACTTACTAAATGAGAGAGATTAGCACGGCACAAATTTAACGGTGATTTGATATAAGACTAAAACATAAAAACGACAGAATTTTCGAATTTATGGCAAACGCTATATGCACATTTGTAAAACCCTTATATATTTATATTTATATATAATGTGATGCTTATATATGACTACAATTTCAATCTGTTAAACGATCTATGTAATAATTATAATAGTATCTGGTTCGCGTGCAAGTATATAGAGATGGACCGTAAAGCAAATAAAAGCAATTTGTTGCACATGCGCTTTACAGCCAGACAGTAGTTAAATTTTTTTACTCACACCATTGAATTCGTACACTAGCTAAAGTCCTTTTCGTGCATTGGTTTATGTACAGATGTGCGAATTTCGTACACTCATCGCGTAGTCGAATCCCTTTTCTTTTCCCTTCATTCTGCAACAAAATTATGTTCGCAGACATATGCACGGACTTCTATGTATTACAATAAAATATTCCAGACTTTCGCTGGCTTGGTTTTTATATGCATTGCCAACATATTAAGCCATCCATAAATATTGTTGGCGTTTCATTTTCATCGCGCTTCTCTATACTAATCTTTGCTTGTATATGTCCTTTTTTTTATTTTATTTGATATATACCATAAAAACTTTTGAAGAACAAAATTGAACTTAGTTTTATTCTATTTTCCATTACTGAAACTATGTCTGTGTGTAATAGAGTCTAGAGTACTTGTATTTGTGCTAAAGCTAAAAAGAAGAGACACATGCCACACATTATGTCACATTATAAATTATGGTTTTACTATCACTTCAAGAGGCCAGAGGAAATGTAAATGAAACGAAAAAATCATATTCGCCATAATAACAAGTCCTGTATGCTCTCCATTTCAGATCTTATATGCATATATATATATATATATATATATATATATATATATATATTTTAGATTAAAACTTGTTCTTACTTAAAAACATGAAATGCAGAGCAAAGTATGCGAAAGCGAAACTCCAACAAGAATCCTACAATTATCTACATTAGATTCAATTCATTTCATATTTAGCAGAGCGGATGTCTTAGTTTACGATTTAAATACGAACGATAAGTAACAAAATTTTTTTTGGCAATACAACGCGTATTAAAAAAAACGAAAAATAAAATCCACGATCATGCGTAAAGATCTCATATAGTAAATAACACGAATATAGGTTACGAAATTGAAATTTATGGTTTCTTCTACCAATTATCAAAGCACTTCCGGGTATATACATTTGAGTTTCTTTATTTCTTATGTGATAAAGAATACAGATGACAGTAAGTACTCAACCAATGGTAGTGGTGAGCTTAAACTAGATTAACGCAAGTCGCAAACACGTTACAAAGTTCTCGTACAGCGTTTTCGTTTCTTCTAACTACAAAGAGAGAATTATTTCAGTTTGAGACACTTTGAGGTATCGCATTTTAGTAGATGAGCTATATAGCTTTTACAATCTTGATGTCAACCTGTTGTTCAATCCATATGACTATCACTTTCCATTTTAACGAGAAAAAAATTTAAGTACATGACGCAGTAGCAATCGTTTTAACTAAAATATACTGGACCTCATCTATGGGAAATTCTGTGTTGTAGGTTGTCAACGTACGTTAAGATCTACGTGCTGGAAATGGCTTACAACTACCTGTTGATCGGCATTCTTCTCTTCAAGCAAGCAATTGAATGCGTAGCTCTTATGAATAACGCACAAGCTCCAAATTGTCTACTTGTTGAGATCTTCGATAACCTTATTAATCTTGTGGATAAAAACCACGTTTTCAATAATATTGTCTGTAAATCGCAAAAAAAATTGAATATCTCTAACGTCATAATACAATCTCAAACGATAAAAGTGAACATTTCTCAATTACATAATCATTTTTTGCTATAAAGTGTATTGCGTATTCAAGCGCTTAAGACGTAGACGTACTTTTTATTATATATTGAGTTAAAACGATCTATGTCTATTTGTCAGCTTGTATGTTCGTCAAATTATCGATTTATACTTACGTTCGTCTGTCCGACATCTGTCCATGAAATTTAGTAGTCTGGCTTATTTTAGCCTAACAAAGCTAAGCCTTTTTGAAACTGGGCAGTTTAGACCAAAACATAAGGACATATTAAACTTTGTTGACCACATTCAGAAATATGCATCGAAAATGGCATCAAATATTTTTATTACACGGGCCTGATGCAAAGTGAATGCTAAAGTTAATGCATTTCAATAGGAAAAATCATTCAATTTACAATCGGCTAGAATTTATGATTCATAATTAGGATCAACGTATCAGAGAAACAATATCATAATTAATATAAACCAGAAAATTACGTTTGGCCACGCCCGTACCTTTTATACCCTTTACCGTTATCCTGAAAAAGACTTTAAAAAAAGGGAACAAATTAAATTTTCCTACTCTATAATATCGAGTGGGTGTGGCTGATTTTTTCTATTTGAAGAATGAAAGTGGAAATTTGTGTGACATATGTGCTGTATATTGTGAGTAATGAGCAAAAAAGACGGAAAGCAAAAGTGTTCGCAGTTTTCTTTACAAGGGCGTATGGGTGATGCAGCCATATCCTTTGACCGGCTTGGATCATTTTCAAATTCTTTTGCAAATTAATGTAATAATGAGCAAAAACCAAATTTTTATTTCTTCTGAAAAGCAAATGTGTGTCCAGTTACGTGCCCTTCGACCAAATTGGCCCATTTGCAATGCCAACCTGATTGCAAAATCTTCTAATGTTTCTGCCCAATTTAAAGGCGCTATTTTCATTTTTGTGGTCACGAGAATGTTTTCAACAGACGGACATGCTTAAACCTTTCAAAATTTAATATACACTCAAAAAATATAGACACTTTTTGGGGCCTCTGAAGCTTCCTTCAGAATGTTGCTAACGCTTTAAGAAAAAAAAAATACACGAAAGTGTAAAAAATAATATCATAGGAAAACAATCATGAATCATGAACCTGCTGGTAACCTTTGATATCAAATGTCAGAAGCCTTTCACAGACGTCACTGTACTTCGGCATATAGCATGAAATATTGAATGAGTACTAAGTAACCACGGCAAGAAAAACAAAAGGAAAGGCAAGTGTTAAGTGTTAATATCTAATATTTCTTTCATTTAAGGAATTTGTTGCTCATTATTTAATATATGCAAAGAACTCTACAAATTTTTCTGCGTTACGAATATTTATATTTCAGTTACTGAAAAAGTTTGTAGTTTTCAATGTTTAATTGGATACAAAGGGAATATGTATTAAACAAAAGCGGATCTACAAGTTTACTTGAAATATATTTTTTAAAATAAGAGTAAATTACTTGAGATTTTTTTTTTCTTTAATAAATCTTTGACATTTATTCACGTGACTAAGCCATTGTATATATATATATATATATATCCTATAATAGGATTATGCTGCTGCGCTAAAAATGCAAAACCATAATAAACATTGAAATCTTATTAGACGCGTTTGATACTCTATGAATCAATTTGAAGTTGTACATTACAACGCCCTCTAGTAATTTATTGTAATTGATTCCGAGTGCGGTTGTTGTCCTCACTCATCAAATAAACACACAAACATGCGCACAGATGACTGACCACAGAAATTCGCTTCGTTTGTAAGCTTTTCTAATATGTACAATAATTTTAAATGAATTCGTTTGTTTATATATTTTTGAAAATTTATTTAAACAATAATTGTAATCGTTTTACATAATAAGTCAACGCATTACAAAGTTAATCAACATGACCAAGCGACAAGCCTTTTGAGACCTTTCAAATAATTTATACTAAATACATTTGAACCTTATAAAACATATGTTTCTGACCAAATCGATCGAAGGTACCTATCGTCTACAGTACTACGTAAACTGGGAACACCTCTGTTTTTCAAAAGGCATAAAAAATTGTTTGTTTGCTCATTACCCAAACACTACAACAGATAAATCTACAAAACATTGAATATACATTCTATGGGCAATCGTATAGTACCTGTACAAAAATGGGAAAAATTGAAAACGCCTACCCAATATAGTAGTATATCAAAGTTAAATTTTTCTGTCAATTTTAAAGCGCATAGAAGCAAGCTTCAAAAACTTCATAAATTACATAAATTCTTGGCTAGGTTCAAATACGGAATGCATTTAAGCATGTCCGTCTATTCTTCTTTCCACATGTCTTTCGGCTGAACTATGTAATATCTGCGATGAACATTCTCCCGTTCGCAAAAATAACGATATCGCCTGCAAATTTGGAAAGCAATATAAAAATGATCCAAACCTATTGAAGGAGCCGCCTGTAAGGCTCATATGCTCATGCAACAATAACTGCGAGTACCGACATTAACACATAATCTGAGACCAAACATATTTTTATTTATTTATTTATTTATTTGTTTATTCCACTTATACATCAAACTCGATTAAACAAATGACAGTCGAGTTCAATTGACTCTTAAAGTAAATCTTAAATTAATTAATATTAAAACTTAGTATAAGTACAATAAAACAAATAAGAATGAAAAAAGAAAAAAAGCATGTATACAACTAGCATAGAGCCACACCCACAACCGGTACAGGGCCAAATTACAAATGAACCCCTAAGCCGTCGCAAACATGCATAAGCTTGGCAACCGATAATAGCTAACAACAGTTCATTTTCGAAGCGTAATGATTTTTTAAGGTTAAAAGCTAGTTGAAGTACGACATTAGTAAATCACGTATATTAAGCAATGTGGCTTTAATGGACTTTAAAGAGTCCGATAGTGAGAATAAGCGATAGACTTCATTTAGATTCTTGCAAACAACTCCGAGCGGGTTAAACAGCTCATAATTATATTTACCTTTACTAAGCTTAACCAAGATAAAGTGCCTAGAGAAGCGGTTAGAGACATTAAAACTTGTTTCTCCAAGTAATGACGACGAGTCAATAGCACCATTTATTACTTTGATTATGAAAGAAACGCCAAGAACAAATCTCCGTTTCTCAAGAGATGGTAAGGACAACAGAAGCACTTCATAGGGGGGAAGAGAGGCAATCGGATCCCAACCCAAATTCTTAAGGGCAAACAGCAAGAATTTCTTTGAATCTACATAGCACCTATATGAAGGAGACCACACAACAGAGCCAGACTCAAGTATAGGTCTAACCAAACACATGTACAGCCTTTTGGTAATATAGGGATCATCAAGCTCTTTAGACCACATCTTTATAAAACCAAGCGCGGACCTAGCTTTGCTTAACGAGAGCTCAATGTGCAAATTAAAACGCAACCTATTGTCAAAGAGAACGCCTAAGTCTGTGAACGAATCGACGTCCTCCAACTTGTGCGAATCTATGAAATACTGGGTAATGAATGACTTCCTTCTTGAGAGAGAAAGCTTCTCACATTTATTTAGGTTTAGTGTTATATGATTCAACGAGCACCACGCAACCAAGTTATTCAGGTCAATTTGAAGTTGATGTGATTCCGATTCTATGGAAAAGGAGGAATACAGTTTCACATCATCAGCATACATTAAGATCTGGCTGGATTTAATCACCGAAGGCAAATCATTAATACATAGATTAAATAAAATGGGTCCTAAGCGGCTACCTTGAGGTACGCCTGATGTAACGGGGAATTCATATGAGGTGGTGAAGTTAAAGGAAACCCTGAATGACCTATTAGCTTCTCCACCTAAGAGCTTATGACCTAAGAGCTTATTCATTTCAATAAATGGGAAGGGAAGCCAGCGGCTTGAAGTTTAAAGATAAGTAATTTGTGATAAACCAAATCAAACGCTTTGCTAAAATCAGCGTATATGACATCGGTGCGGGAGCCACTAGAAAAAGCCTTGAAAACATAACAAGTAAACTCTAAAAGATTGGTGACCGTAGATATTCTTTTCCGAAAGCCATGTTGGAGTGGAGAAATATACGATTTGATGGCAAAGGCCAAATGCTGAGTCACAATTCTCTCGAATAGTTTAGGTAAGACACTCAACTTGGCCATGCCTCTATAGTTCTCAACAAGTTGTCTACTCCCACTTTTGTGAATAGGAATAAGAAAACTACTCTTCCAACACAAAGGGAAAACACCTAAGTTCAAGGACCGATTAAAAATCTTTGAGATAACGCCACAAAGGTCGATAGCGCAAGATTTAAGTACGCATGATGGAATTACATCAGGTCCAGGTGAACAACTGTATTTTAGAGAACTCAACCCTTTAAAAACGTCGTCTTCAGAAATAACCAAATTAACTGTTGAAACCAAGTTAGTTATAGGATATGGGTAGTTTGCTGATAAATCGAAATTAGCGGTCGAAAAGTTTCGTCGGAAGTACTCAGCAAACAGATTTGAGATTTCAAAATCATCCGAGGAATCAGAGCCATTAAAAGAAACAAGCGAGGGATGTGCGGAAATTTTTCTTTTTGAATTAAAAAATTTTAAAAAGTATTTCGGATTAGCAAATAGAGAGGATCTAATGAACTGAAGGTATCTGCAATAATATTGGTGGTTGAGCGAGTTAGATCTATGCATTGCTGCTGAGTAAGCGAAATAGTCTTAAGAAGAGCCATTTTTCGAAAATTTCTTGAAAAGCTGGTTCTTCCAATTCTTATAATATGTAATTGTCTTATTAAACCACGGGGAACACCTGCTTCGAGGTCGGCACTGCTTAATCGGAACAGGTGCAGCAATAGCTAGATTTAATGTATTGTAAAACGATGAAAATAAGCTTTCTATACTTCCGGTTGAGAAATCAAGCCTCATATGTGAAAGATGATATTTTAGCAATACCATATTGATTTTATGAAAATCATAATATTTGCTGGAAAAGGTTGAATTTGGAATATTAAGGCAGTTCAACGAACCATCATACTTGTGATGAAAGGAAATGCACATTGCTGGATGATAAGGATCCTCAGGTAAACTAAAAGGTGGACAACGATTTACACTAATCTCTGGAAAATTAGCAAAGCAGAGATCAAGCAGTCTACCATTACAATTAAGGGTACGATTATATTGAACTAAATTATGGACAAATAATTCGTTAAAGAACGCAACAGCTCTATCAGATATTGAAGTAGGAATCAAAAACCCAGAATTATCACAATTGCACCAAGTGGCTTGAGGCAGGTTGAACTCTTCCAACGCAACGACCAAATCGGTGGGTCTAGACTGCTTGGCCACTTCACAAATGAGGGCAACCTGTTTCTTATATATGGAGATATCAGAATTTGGGGGAACGTAGGAGCAGGTTATAAATAGCTGTTTATTAGGCATTTGCGCTCGAATGGCCATAAATTCAACGTCAGGAGAAGTGGGAAATTCTATTGAATTGGACGGGACTGACGCAGATATGGTAATTAATACACCGCCACCAATGCGATTCAATCGATCATTCCTGAAAATCTGGAAAGAATTATGGAAAAGTTCCGACGAATGTAGATCAGGTTTCAACCAAGTTTCAGTGAAGGCCAAACAGAAAAACTCAGTGCTTACTGAATTTAGAAAAGTAGAACGAATTTTTGAATTTAGGCCCCTAACATTTTGATAAATGAGATATAATGGGCCTGAAGAAACATTTAGTTTTTTGAAGGCGACAGGACTACAGCTTTGGTATTACGGAGTCGATCCCGAGGAAGAAATTCCTTAATTAAGAATCCTACTTTCCACAGCGGTTTATTTAACAACATATCACTGTTTTCAGTCGGAACTAGTATTTTAAAAGAAGATATTGCTCTAGATTGAGAAGGAGCCAATTTGAAAATGCTAACTCGCTTTAAGTTGACTGATGAGACTTTCGCCGCCAGATAGTTTTTCATGTCATCCACCGGTTTTTCAGTCTTAACACAAGAAATAAAAAAAAAAATTGGTGTCTTGCTCCTTGTTTATAAACCGCAACGGATACAGCAAGAATAATGTGCACATGTATTCTACGGGTAACCCTGCAGCATCTGTACAAAATTGGAAAATTCAGCCAAGGCTACACAAAATTATAAACGGTCACTTTTTTGCCGTTTTCTGCTTGTTACTCATAAAACAAACAAGGCAGAATGTTGAAAATTATATTGTACATTCCTCACATAAAGATGTATTATTTGTCGAAAAATATGTTAATTCTAAAGCAACTATGGTTGACCCCACAATGTGGAGGCTTCGTTTTTTCTTAGTAGTGTACAATTATTATATAATTGAAATCAAATCAATGTATCAAGTGGAAGGACGTGGAGAGTAGAATGGGACAAGCTAAGTGTGCTAATTCACGATAAAACATTGACCTCAGACGTAGTGGATTAATTATTTCTCACATATTACCCTCAAGAAGATTAACCAACTCATCGAGTTTCGTAAACATGTTAGAACGATTAATACTCTAGCAGTTCAGGTGTACAACCTTAAGATTAAGACCATCACGCTTCAAACATTTCCAAAAGCATTTGTTGCTGGCAATTGACCCAAGATTCTAGCCGAGCGGCATTAAAATATGAATTACAACCGAGCAAGGTAGCTATTACAAAAATTCCATATGACAATGTAAGTAGTGTAATGAAAAGATTACAAAAATCCCAGCAAATCAGATTAATTTACTTAAATTTATGAAAGTTTTAATTTCGTATATGTTCAAAATTTCACTTATGTTATTCTAACAATGCTACAGTTCAGTACATAAGAAAATGAGCCAAAATAAATTTAATAAGAAAGGCTAAGATATAATAAGAGGCATAAACAAGATGTTGGAGAAAAATTAGACTCCATTGTACTTGTTTAGGAACGTGTAGACATCATACGAAGCCCCACCGCCAACATTGGTTGTAAAACATATTTTGAACAAATCCTTGTCGAAGGTATTTAATTTGGTAATTTCACCATTTTTCTTCGTCCTCCCGCATAAAGAATTCTGCTGTAGGCAAAGTGGCGGTAGAAGTTCGTTGATATAGATTCGTGAACGTACCTCACCAACAATGATTTCCGAAAAAATGATCGTACGTGTGACAAGATAATTTTCCATAACGTATCCATCACACCCATTCTATTAAATTACACCAATAAGTCATTAGTTCATGTCCGCATTCGAGATGTTTACATTAAGACAACTCGCGATTTTAATTACGTGCACCGGGAGATTCGCAATTTGAGCCGACAAGGCTGATATGATAATGTCAGTACGGCCATATAATTGAGAAAGCCTCGAATTTTATTCTTACATTCTTAATCTTCTCATCTACGCTATTACAGAACTCTTGAAAGCTCGCATTGAAGTTCCAAGAGATTTGGTCGCCGACCTGCTAAATCTGTTGACATAGGAATGCCTCCCGCGAACGGTCTAAACAATCCGAGCAGCGAGAGAAGAGCATTGCATTCCCGATTAATATTGCATACTCCTCTTGTGAATTCTTGGCACTGTGTGATAGAGCTTGTCACATTGGGACAAGGGGCAGTTAGTTATGCTTTTTTTGCACCTTCTTGCTCGTACAGCAGGACATACTCCAATACAGCCAACTAGAGCGTCACAGGTCATCATACACAAATGGTGTGTGAATGCGATACCTTTTTAGGCAAACTATCGGACGCCAAGCACAAAATAAGAAGAATCTGTCAATCATACACAGCGATAAAGTAACTTTCTAGAAATATATATATATATATATATATAAATATGTAAAAAAAATTCACTCTCTTTAAAAACTTAAAGTAACTGAGCAAAAATTTGTTATTTACACATGATAGAGTTACCAATTTTTTTTCTAAGATTTCCCAAATTTTTTTTCCAGTATAAGCACCGTAAAAACTACATTGAGAAAGAACAGACTTCGTTTTCCTCTCTGTGAGAATTGCCTCCTTTCTTGTTTTACTTTGGGAGTCGTTCAGTGGGATAAGGGCGTGCCCGCGGGCACGGAGAGACAAATAATAATAGACAACAGTAGCAATAATTTAATTAGCGATAGCAACCTCGCATGTTGTTATTCCCGTGTTCTTACATATATTATACTAACATAAATCAGGTATCTCAAAAGTAGCAAAAGATTGTTTTCAAAATATAGATAATGAAAATAGTAACTTTCTCCCTTTATTCAGATCATAATCACTGAATCAACCATAACACATGATCCATCGCCCAGTGAATTGAAGCAGGGAAAGGGCGTCTTGATAATCACGTTTCTTATCTAGCCGACACTGCAAACTTCACGAAAAATTTGTATAATTAAATTATTATTGAAACTACATTTTCTTACTAGAAATGAACGTGTTTATTTACAGTTTTAATATGTATCGAATGTAGAATATCCATTTAGTTTATATCAAAGTTATTCGTAGAATTTTATTCTTTCAAAGGATATATTCGTATACTTTAAAGGAATTTATTCTTCGTCTTAAATTCAACATTCAAACTGTTAGGAACGATCCTAACGGCACAGACATGTTCATATCAGAAGGAAAGTTTTTATTTTTATTAACTAAGTGTTGTTGATTTTATGATGAGAAGTTAGCGTACATAAAATTAAAATGGAAACTTTTCTTTAGTTGTAGCGAACTTTATACGATTACATTGTAAATTGCAAGAAGAATAACTTTAGGCATTTTGAGGTAAGTCACTCTTTTTCCCTTTAGCAGAACTTTCTTAAAATTTCTCATTTCATTTAAATCAAATTGAAAATCAAACTTCTCTTTAAATTAATGCAGAAACTGAAAAATGAAGCGTTGTACTCCGGTTGTAGTTGCACGCATAGTGTGGTTGTGTAACGTAAAAATCATATGAAGCTATTTCATACATAATAAAACATTTTCATTCCAAAATTTTTCGAATTTAGGAACGAAACTTTATTCGTCTGTTGACTTTACAACAATAACTTTATAGCCTATTTGGTTCGCTTTGCAAATACTTTAAGAAGGTTTGGTTTCTGGCTTAAGACGTTTTTACAATATTGGTTACAAGACAATTTTTTAATTCAAATCTCTAGAATTCAAAAAATTTGTTGTACAAAAAGCCTTTATACTGCTACTGTTATAACAATTCGAAGAAAACCATGAACGCTACAATGACCTTTTCTGCCAATTGATTTGATTGATGTGTTGATTTTGTTTGCAGCGATGAAAATCATGATTTTGAATGGGCGAACACCAGAGAGACTGACAGGCTGATAGCAGATTATCATATTTTCATATTAATCGAAATAAACGAATTTTGTGGGGGTCGCGCTACGTGCTTTGATGAGCTAGAAACATTTTCAAATACATCTGACTTAGCGGGTGCAATATTCATATTTACACAATATTAAACAAAAGCTTTTAAACACAATCGTTCGTTATTCCCATTTTCGGGATGTAACTTCAATTTGGCCAACTTTTTACGAGACTTTTTGTGAATTGGCAAATCGTATGCTTTTGCATCATACACAAATAAAACAAAAAAAAAAACGCACAACAAAAAATAAAGACTACTTATTTGAACTTTAGAAATTATTTATCTAATTGATGTTTATTTTGTATTAATTTAAATATTTTTTTGTATTATACGATTTAAAATTTTACTTTATACTCCACAGTTTTTTATGAGGAATGAAAAGCAAGGAATAAAGGTCATTTAATTCCAATTGTAAATATATTTATCAAACCCCACAAACATTTTAATAATTCTTTTGTTTTGTTCTACTGCAGTAGTGAAGTCCACCTACATTCTATTTCTTTTAAAGTCCTTTTCTTCATTCTTCATTTTATTAATTAATCAAAAATTTCATTGTCTTTTATATTAATTTTCTCATTATTGTTTTTCATATATTTGTTGTTTACATTTATGCTGATTTCTTTAGTTTTACTTCTCAAACCATATGTTTTTATTTATTGATTTCCTTATTTTTCCTTACAACATAATTCAGTAACGCAGTTTCCCATTTTGTTTGCCACCTCGGACTTATTAACCCTTAGAACGGAATAACGCATCATTGTGTTGAAGGCCTAAGAAGTTTTCTTAACAGGGCAACTAATACTACTACTACAACAACTTCAATTACTTTTACTACATAATGGCAGACGACTCTATATAACGCGAAAACAATCCGACACAGAGATTTCGTTAATATTTCAATTTAACACGTTTCGAAAAATTGCAAACAAACCCCTTTTTTCATAAAGAGTTTTTAAGTTGACCACGAAGCAGTCTCAAAGATGAAATCAAGTTATATTTCAGATTTAACACACAGCGTAGGATAGTTCCAAAGTAAAGGTATTTTGGCAGAACTAGGGAAAAAGAGTGCCGTAAAATATTCCGGAACATATAATAGCCGACAGATGATACCAAAATAATAAGACCAGTTCTCTAACTTTTATTCTTTATCGTATTAAATATTATAAATATTAAACACCAATGATCAGCTTGATACAAGGAAATAGTCCATCAATGCTTCGGTAAAAAGATTTTAATTGATACATATTCATTTATATTTTATTATACTCAAAAAGAATTTTCACTAATTATACAAATGCTAAACATATATAATAAAATTAAGTAACCACATAAATGAATTATAATAAAACAAAGAGAGGGATAAAAAGGTGTTAGAATTGATTTGTTTTTTTTCTTGCTTTTGCTTATTATTTCTACGAAAATGGTGACCAAACACATACATAAAATTAATTACAGTCATTGTGCCTAAGAAAATTATTAAATTCCAAAACTCTTAAATACGCTCTGTCAGCTTTTACTTTATTGGGACGGATGTGTTAATAAACTAATAAGGACGTTCTCTCAAATTTTATTAAAACGTGGAAGACGAAAAAGAATTAAAAATAAATTGGAAAACATTTTGTTCAAGTTTAATTCCCACTCTCCCTAAAAAACACTTTAGATTCGTAAAACTAGCGTCAGGGTGATGTAAAAAACAACTGAGTCCGTTAATTAAACAGTAACAGAAACTTTTTGCAGCATTGTAGCATTATTTCAAGCTCTTTCTCTCTTCCTTCCCTTCTCTCTCTTTCCCTTCCTTATATTTTCTGCTATGATCGAATCCTTTCACTAATTTATTTATGACCACAACTTAAGCCAATTCATTCGTGCGAGCATATGATTAAACTTTAATTTTTATTCCTTTTTTAAAGCAGAAAGATTATATGCTCCATTTATATATAAAGCGAAAAACAAAACTTTTAAAAGGGCTCGTATATATTTTTTTTGCCTAAAACAGCATATCTTAGATGTTTGAAATTATTTGATAAAATGCAATATTTACCTTTACATTAACGGACATATACATATACAAACAATGAAATACTTGAAATATGCGCAACCGACAAAATCAATATTGACTGAATACATTATTTATTATTGTAAAATTTATATATATATATATATATAAATATATATATATATATAAATATATATATATATATTATTGAAATATAATTTTATATTATTTATCTTAAGCTATAGTTAATTTTGCATTTATAGGTCCTAATAAATACTTTTGTATCTACTTCTCTGTACACAGTCTTGAAATACTTTTACATCTACATTTACACATAAAACCATCTAAAATAAAATGTATATTTTTATTATAATTAAGATTAATTTTCCCGACTAAACTTCAGTGCTATGAGTTTGTATGCGCACTTTTTTTATGCTACCGTTTCGGCGCATGGGTGGTGAGTTAGCAGAACCTGAATAGCCTGGATTTTGTATGCCCAAGGTGTTATCAGCGCGTGGTCTTGGTTTTTTGAGACTTGATCTCAGTGGAGAACGTGTTAAAGATTCTACAGTAGAGGAACCATTAGATACGCTTGTGACCATAGTGCTCATGGACGCCACACTACCCGAACCATTACGTATACCAGCATATGGTTTCCCTGAAGCATCGGTAACAGAAACACCTAAAAAATGAGAAGAAAAACCAGAGAAAATCAATTCGCTTTTTACTGCATTAAGTAATTAATATATTGCTAGATATTTTTGTACCATTTTTCGTTCTGGGTTCTTTAAAGCCAGGATTATTTATCGTCGTTGCTGATGACGGCGAAGCAGCATCGATCATCATAGTCGGATCTCCATTTGATCGTTTAGAGTATAAAACATCATATAAAGCGAAAATAAACAGACCTATGGTTAACAAAACAACAACAATCTATAATGAGGTAAAAGAGAGACCACAGAAAATCAATTCATTAGCTGGCTTCTAATTTAATATAAACTAAACTTGCCTGTAAGTAAAATGATATTCCTCGGGATATACGAAAGCCGTATTTTTCGGATTCATCAATTTGTACAGCAAGCATAACAGTAGCTACCAGCGCAAGCATACCTTTAAATATTAAATACCTTTAATATGAATGCATTTTCATTTTATATTCCCTTTTAGAGTGATCCGGACGAGATTCGTATTTTCTGTCATTTTCAATCACTTTTGCTAATCACGCTAACTAAACATCGTTCTGTAGTAAGCGCAATCCTGCATTCTAAGAGCGAAAATAGGAATTATACTCTTCAATTTATTTACGGAAGTGCAGTCAGTCTATTGGAACAAATATATTACATGTTTGTACATATTGTCTACACCACTTAAAAATTTTTTTTATTAACTATCGGAAAACAAAATGCAAGCACAGTAACTATCTCTAAAAGAAAGGTAACATTTTGAGAAGATCTCTTTGGGCCTATTCCTACAGATTACAACTTTGCATACAAAAATAATATCTACAATTTTTTTCAAAAGGCAGTGAAGTAAGTAGCATTTTTTCAACAATTTGGTTTAAACATATGTAAGAAAATTACATTGGACTATAACCAATTCTTTTATACACACACAAAACGAAAAAGTAAATTTCAATACTCTATGGTGTTTAATAACGTGACTGACTTTTTGTATTTCTGTAAAATATTCCTCGAAATTTTTCGATTAAGCTGACGCTTCCCGGAAAATTGGTTACAAACTTTTTATTTTCATGAAAAAGCGAGTATAAAATCGGTTTAAATCAAACAATCAAAAAAAAAAAAAACAAACCTTAGTATTTTTCTACAAATTGTTATGTTTCCAAAGTTGAAATTGAAATCAATCGATCGACAATTAATGGCGTTAGAGGTTGAACGAACTTGAAAAACATAATCTCGTTTAAAACTCGATTGAAGTCTTGAATAGTAGTAGTTTTAAGTAATAATCTTGTTCAACAAAAAGATTTCTTTGTTAATGCTAAAAATTTGATGCAACCCATATGGCTCTAATTAATGTCAACAAGTGCAAGTAGTTTTTTTTTTTGAAAACCCTTTACTAATTGCAATGTCGTGTTCTTGGATTCGAATATTGCTAAAAGGAAATTCTAAAAGAAGGCGTTACTGTGCAGGACGGTTGCACATATAATGTTACTTCTGCAATATGACAGTTACGCTTTATGCTTCTAATTCTGTCGTACTATCGTAATCAACATACGTATTTAGTACTAACCTATAATGTCTCTAGACTAACACGTGAACGTCTACATTGAAAACGCACCTGAGGGAATACGTTGCCTGATGGCACGCCAGTTAAATACGCAGCGTAAGTCTTCACCCTGCAGAGAGTGCTAATTTAGGAGGTGCCAGTCTAAAATCATTAGTATCAATCCTATTCTTCTATCAGAGCAAGGAGAAACACGTTAGCACTTAAGGGTCGACGAAACACCTCGGAGTGCTGTACCGTGTGACACTGCCCTCTGTGCCTTTCAATATTTTTGTGAACCAAGATATAACCACCTCAGGCAGCTTATACATGCGTCCCGCGTTTAACACGATACTTGTAAAGAACGGTTTCGATATAATGCTTTACAAAATTAAGGAATATTGTAGCACGGTTTTGACAAGGCACGATTTGCAAAAATTGAATGTGTTTTATTTAATTGATTTTTGCCTTAATTGTTACTTTATCGTTAATGAGAGAAATTTCAACCATCTTTGAGGAAAAAAATAGGTTAGCCCTAAATTTGGATAAAAATTTGCTTTGTACTTGTCATCATTATTCTATGAATATATTTTACAATTTTTTTTTTTTCATCATAATATTAAATTCCATTTCATCATCATTTCAGTTAACTTACCGCCTACTAAAGCCAAAACCATTTTTGTCATCACCAATGACGTATACGACATGACGACTTTCTCGCGCGAAGATATCATTGCAATTTGTATAACAGATAATATGCAAAATATGCCCAAAACGCAACAGCAAAATATCGCAAAGATACCGCTGATGAAAATGGCAGCTAAAAATATTTAAGTTATATTGAAAACAAGAAAAAAAAACTTGTTGAAAAAAAAATAAACTTACATGATAGGCGGAATTTCGACACATCAGTGCCGCATTTTTCACGATTGTATGCTAACTGTTTGCACACTTTGAAAGGCCCGAAATAGCCCCGATCGAAATCATAACCTCCGCTCGGTGAATCATAGTAGCCCCAATACGGAATCCCAATCGCTGCTGATGCCAATGCGAAACACACGAAACCTAGAAAAGTTACGCCGGCAACGTAAAGTGTAGCTTTTGATTTAGCCATCTTTTATAGATCACCATAGTAGCCGGTGGCACGAAGTGTTGCTCATAGAAATACTTAGCTCTCGAAATAATGAAAACTTATAAATACCGACCACCATTAGTGAGATCTCCTGAAAACGAAAGCAAATGGAAAAAAAACCAATTCTTAAATGCGCCGATTTATCTGATACGGTTAGTTATATTGAATAAAACGACCTCCTCAGCACGGTTACGTGTACGTTATAGTACACAGCTGGCAAACGCTAATTTACACAAGAAAGGAATCCTGGTCAATTGACTACTCATAGTTTGCATGACTAATATATGTATAATACATATGTATATATTGTTACGAAATGCTTTTCTTGAGAAGGTTCTTGATAAGGATAACTGGATCGTGGTTTTATTTGCAATCAATTTTTTTGAGAGTAGGATTATTTACAGTTTCCTTAGTTTGGCAACATTCTTAACTTAAACTTTCTTTTCAGCTCAAATGTTCGTTTCCGACTAACTCATTCTGTTCAAATTTTCTGCTTATATAAGCAAGTTATTATAATTGATGTGTTTTACGCTAATCTTTTTCGTCAGCGGGCAGCTGCATGACGCGCCATGAATTTTCACTTGGCTTTTCCTTAATAATATATATATTTTACTTCAGATGCAAAATGCAAAAAAATGATGCAAAAAAAAATTCAACGTCATATGACCTTATTTTATTGCCTGCAATAGCAACATTTGACGTTTTCTTGGAAGAGAAGAAGAATTGGTAAACTTAAATAGGTACTTTGTAGCTCAACTTGAATTTCGCTCCTCTGTAATGTGCTATTGGAGCACAACTAGTAGGTGTCTTGGTATTGACATCATTGGTGGCATATGAAATGCATGCTTGATCTAAGTCGTTTCAATCAAGTAACGCGGAGAGTAATTTCCAAAGTTTGATCAAACTACCATCCGTCTTTCTTTGTATTATTAACTGATTATTTTTCAAAGCGTTTATATAAAAATTGATTCACTTTTATTATCATTTTTCGCTTTCTTTAAGAAATTGGTTGTGCTTAACATGTGACAAAGTTCAGCTTAGTTTGAATATTCGACATTTATTTTTGCTGTTTCATAATAAATAATTTTGGAAACTCGAAAATAACCAAAAAAAGAAGTGATAAAACCGATAAATTAAGCGAGACAAAAAATCTATCATATGATAAAGGTTTTGACGTCATAGTTGTAATTGGGGGAGACATATTGGTAGGCGGAGATCATCAAATTGATCGACAGCTAATATGATTGTGGTTCCTACCTTTTATTTATGTCAACAAATGAACAAATTTAACATACTTTGTGGCGTATGCAAAAATAAAAAAGTACGCATATCAAGGTGAACTGGTCATCGTTAGTCCTGTACATTTCAGGCATGATCTTATTGCATTCACCACGCAAGGGGGAAGATATGTTCACTTTGCGAAAACGTTTGCAACATCCAAAAGAAAGTTTCAACGCCCATATAAAGTATACATATTCTGATCAACATCAAACTCTGGATCGATTTAAGCACGTTCCTCTGTCTGCCTCCTGTCTGCATCTCCGTCTTTAGCAAACACTCTCCTTTGGTTGGGCCAAATCCATCAAAGAATACACTTACAGTGCTCGATAAATATAGAACATGTCTGGTTTGCGAGTTTTTTGTCAATTACTCATACGCTACAATAGACATACCACAAAAATTTCCACATATGCTCTACAAAGATAAGATACATATACTCTACAAGAATAAGATAAGAAAATTTGCATTCTTCGTTTTTTTTGCCTTTTTCGGGATAAAAATGGTTGGTGCAAAGAATTCGGTTACAACCAAATATAATTTTCTTACTTGTTTTTACCTTTTGACCTGCGCAGCTATATGAGGTTTTGATAATCTTTCAGTTTGTTATTAGCAATAAGTTGCAGATTTTGTACAAATGGCGACTATATTATAGATCTAGTGTCCATAAGTTATATTTTTATAACATAAATTACATATGATAAAGAGTAGACTGAGTTTGAGTGGATTTATAAAACACCCAGAAGCACTTGAGGTTCACCTTTTATTACACCGATCGGTTCAGAACCACTTTCTGTATATATATACTACTCTTTTGCTTTTTAGCCCCCCTGCCACATAACATAAGGGTCAAGAATGTGAAACTTTCCAGTAGAAAGACATAGCATTACCTACGTAGATATATGATCGACATTTCCGACCTTCGCAAGAAACCGATTGAGATTTTAAGACAGTTGAAATTTCAAAACTATAATTATTGACACTCTCAAAAAAATATTTTAGGATTGTGTTTTCTCGAATGAAAGTTGTTTTATTTAAAGTTCGCTCAAAAACGAATGCGATTGTCACAGCTAGTAAGTTTTTAAACATATTTTACTTTTTTCCCGCTTGAGATTCCTTAACAATAAAATGTATAAACAATGACGTTACATACTCATAAGACAATAAAATTGTTAGACTTCGCCCCACATCCTTGAAACTGCAATTAATTTCTTTTTTTAAGTTAATGTATGTAAAAGTAATTTTTACGAAAAGGTATATAAAAACACGCGAGAAAGGTTTATCGCACTTCAGAGAGATGAGGGGGTTCTACAACCCCAAATAAATACATAATGATAGCGATTGCGCCTTTATTGCTATTCAATTAAACTGAATTTCGATATTTGTTATAGATCGTAGTTAATTTAGAACTTATTGTAATTTTTAAAGTCAGATCACATTTCTTATTTTTTGCGGACTTTTTAAAACGGATCAACCTCCCTTCAACTTCTATCCTAAGAATTGAACTAAAAACAATTGCAAGCGAAATTTTAAGATTTATCTTAGTTCCTACTTTGGCGGAATGAAAAATGACGGGCAAACAAACGGATATTCTTCAGTTCACATTTTTAAATGTTTCAAATAAAATGAGCTCACTAGCACACATCCGCTGTCTGGGTATAAAGGAAAAAGACAATCCACCTGGAAAAGTATGATAACAAAACTAATTTTAACTTTGTAGTTTAAAACTTTCACATGTTTATTTTCACAGTAACTGAGTAAGAGTCAAATAAAGTTTGAAAGCAAATGCACGTACAAATCACAAATAATATTAATTTAAGACAGCCGTGCGTAACCGTTTGCTATCTTTTTCTTTCTCTCTCTCTCTCTCTCTATCTATCTATCTATCTATCTATCTATCTAATTATCTATCCATCTATGTATCTATTTATCTATCTATAGATTTATTTATCTATTTATCTATTTGTCTATCTCTCTCTCTTTGTCTCTCTGTTTCAGTTTTGTTAAGGACGAACAATGTATTTCTTCTAGTCATTGCAAAGTACAATAGCCGTAAAATTGAGGCAGAAGTGGAGAATATGCGCCGAATCTTGAACACGCGTCAGCTAAGAGTCAGCATTGTGTTACTTTAATATTTCGTGACTAAGGAATCTAAATAAGATTCAATTACTTACCATCTACAGCGACTACTAATCTGAAAATTCATCGACACCAACAAAGGAATTGTAATATGTGTAAGTGAGCCAGCTATATCCAATTTGAAGAGAACCTTGATTATCCTTTTACGCACTTAATAACTTTTTTCCACAATTGCACCCAAATCAATAGGCTTACTAGAAAAGTTTTAAGCCTTATGGTAACTCAGATTCATATTTTAAACCGGTTTAACCCGTGTCCATTGGTCTTTATGCAATTCGTAGTCGGAACGGTAAGCTATTCCGATATAAAGACGCTATGAACACTTATAAGAGAAGAGCTTAAAATCGCTTATGATTTGGAAATTTTTACAAAAAATAAACCGTTACATGGAAATTGGTATCAGTAAGATAATGATTTCATAAATAAACCTGCTATGGAAAGATTGAACTAAATAATTTCATTTTTCGAACCCCTTTTAAATTAAAGTTCTCATGAAACATATGTCTGTACATGTGCAAATAAAGAAGCGTTTGTGATATTTTATGATGAAGAAAGGTAAAAAACAGGTGATGTAGAATACACAATAGTCGGTCGTGGTTAATTCTAAATCTGTGGACTTTTTTAGTGGGAAACTACTGAAAAATCTATCGTCAACTGCATCTTCGCACCTTTTGAGGCCGGTTTTATTGCTGGGATCGTTTGAGCCGACTTAAGCGTACATGTGGACATTCCGGGAGAAGTCTTAATTTGAATTTGTTGGTATACCAATAGACGGCCTTGCCAAAATGAAGGTATAGCGCTTGCACTTATCAAGTATACATAAACCCTCGTCGATATGGAAGATAGACTGAAGATTTGTGATAAAATATTTCTCACTCTGTAAAACGATATATCAAAACTGCTATCTTAATATTCTTAGCTCGGACGGCATTCGCTAGCAATCACTTCCTTAAATCTGGGCAATGAATCTAATGTGGATTTAACATGTATTAAGTCCTAGAGAGGACATGTGAAAGATCAAGATGAAATACGACCTACCATAGACAGTCGACTGGATTTCTTACATGTTTGTAAAGGATAAAAACAAAATTCTATAAGATATGTGGGGTTAATCATGATGATAGTAATTTTTTAGCCATGTCCGTTCGTCCGGATATTTGGCTGTCTGTCTTTTATTGATGCGAAACCTATATGTACATGAAATGAACCTTAAATAATTCCGTATGTGATACATTCATTGACATTTTCGAACCCATTTTTGAAGAACACAAGTACATTTTCTTTGCTTTACACTGCAATCTAATATCGCACATACTCGGTAAAATCACGATTTATACTTAAGACTTTTTCCATTTCACCACTAGCTGATGGAGGTATAACAACATTCGCTACCAGCCAAGTACAATTTCTTTTTTATTCATATTATTGTTGCCCTTTTCTTTCACCAAATCCATGACGACAAGTAGCTTTTACCACAGTTTAAGACAGAAAGCAAAAATTATTTCTTGACTCTTCGCATTGTAAGAAACAAAAATCAATAACAATTACAACCAACCACGTTAACTATGTTGTTATAACATAAGCATGCAAAGATAATTGTTAGAAGGAGTTCAGTGCATTTTCACAGGCAGATATGCATTGCAACAAATCCGCAATACCTATGTAATATCATCTCGTGACTCACGTGCTAGCTACGAGTGAATTCGATTCATTATTGTTATTGTTGCGACTGCTTTTACTGTTATGGGTTAAACGTGAAAACAATTTAGGCTATAAATGACCTACTTTATTTAGTTGTTTTATATACCCGTCACGATAGTAATGGCGGAGTTATCAAGGACTTGTAAGGTTACGAAATACGAGTTGAGGAATTACAAAAACCGTACGTGTTCTAAGTTAGAATAAATAGTGCATTTATTGGTTAGATTATTTCCGCTAGCGTCTTTGCGCACCGAACCATCTCGGTAACGCAACATAGACAAGAGATTAACGAAAGACAGTAGGGCAGACAGACAACCATCCTTAAGTCGACTTGCAACTTTACGCTGATTAGAAAACGCGTACATTATATTTCTTATGCGTATTTCTGTATATGCCGAGTGAAAAGACGAATCTACTTTTACTCCCTTTGTCATGAGCGTAGTAAATACGCTTCTTGCGATAAACGTGTTCATTTGAATATTAACCCGACTTTGATAAATAGATGACATAAATTGATACCAACTTTCGCTTTCACCAATTTTTATGTCGCAATTCTTAGCAAGTGAAACGTAATCAGACATTAAATCGATTCGATCAGTTTACAGTATTGCAAGCAATGGCTACTTTTACTTCGAGTAGTCTTCGGCTTTAACCACATGTTTTGAGGGGCAAATAACTTTCAATGCCAATTAAATGAAACACTTGTGATTTGACTTGTTCCTCAGACAATACTCTGCTTGAATGACAAATACATGCATGTATATAGTATCAAATATGTTTTAAAATAGAAATTAATGTGTAGCGTGCACTATTTTACTTGTCAATGGATGTATAGGTTAAATAATAACTGTGTGTGCAGCGCCTAAAGCGCTAAAAATTCGAAGTAAGCGCAGTCCACAACTGCGACCATTTTATTGTGTCTTTATGTTGGAATTCGGAAGTAATATCATGTAACCAGCCAAACAATTTATTTAAAACGGGATAGCTTCGGAAAAACTCCTTGTTAATACTGATTTCAATGTCAAAATTGAAGAGCACCTTTGACGATTTTGTAAAAATTTCTGGTTGATGTGGAAATGGTGATGAACGTTAATGCGGAGAATACATGAGGCATTCTTTTACGTTAAAGAGATAAAAATCCGTGAAATTTCGTGAAATTTTGATGTTTAAGTAGATTTTGTGCTCTGAGAGGCAAAAATTTCGCACAAAAACAGTTCAAAAATTTTTGTTGTTAACGAAAAAAAAACCTTAAAGTAAAATAACAATAAAAATTAATAACGTAAGACTTTTTTTAGTTTCGAATTTGTAACCATTACAATTAAGATTGGGTTTTATAATAGAAATATGTTAGCCAGAAATAGTTACGGCATGACATCTGTTAGATACCTTCTTAATTACCATAAAGGATTGACCACATTATTACATACATACATACATAATTACCATAAAGGAAGACCGACGAACAGATAACGCAAGTTGCTTTCTTTATTTACTTAAATCTATATTCTGACTAAGTTGGTAGTAAACAACAACACCATTCTATTTGGTTGCGCTTATCGTCCAAATCGGAATATTGATATCTCTGAGCTTGTTGTACCATTGCACAATCTAGCCCTAAATTACTCGGAAGTTATCCTCTGTGGTGATTTTAATAGCAATATACTAGTAGACGCAAGGCTGACCACGGTCATGCAAACTCTTGACCTCATCCCCATTAACACGCGCACTCCTACTCATTACACTTCGTTCAATAGTACTCTCCTTGACTTGTTCCTGCTAAATCGACCGGAGAAGGTTCTACTGTATGATCAATTATCTGCTTCAAATTTTTCCAAACACGATCTAATCTTTTTATCTTACAATGTTTCAATCGATCGCTCCTACTCTACTATTACCTTTCGCGACTACAATTCCATAGACTATTGTTCCTTAACTAGTGCCATTGACGGAATTGATTGGAGCTCCATAACGAGCCCAAGCGCCCCCGAATGTCAGCTCAATAAATTTAACTGCCACGTAACATCCCTATTTAGAAATTTTGTTCCCCTAAGAAATAAATCAGCATATCTAAATCGTCCTCCGTGGTTCAAAAACTCCATTGTCCGATTAATACGTTTTCGTGATGAGTGTCATAGCAGATGGAAACACTATAGAACACCTCAGCTGTACGATGACTTTGGGGCCGCACGTCGCAGAGTAAACCAGCAAGTACGTGCGGCTAAAATTGAGTACTACTCAAATAAGTTTCAACACTGCACCGACAGCAAAGCCAGTTGGAATTACATAGAATAATTAGGTATTGGTAAAAAGTACACGGAAACGTCATCTGATTGCAAATTGTGAACACTATACCAAGCTCCAAGTGAATCGTTGCTATCCATATCTCAACTTTAGTTGTGTTGACGAGGCTGACGTTCTAGAAAGCTTATTATCCATTAAGTCAAATGCCACCGGTTATGACGGTATTGAACCGAAATTTATCAAACTACTCTTACCAAAAATCTTAAGCGTCTTAACCAATATTTTTAATAACATTCTAGTCGGCTCCTCCTTCCCCACCTGCTGGAAAGTAGCGAAAATTATCCCAATTCTAAAATGCTAAATCAAATAGCGACTTCCGTCCAATTGCAATATTACCATTCCTATCTAAAGTCTTCGAGCGTCTCCTGCATAGACAGATCACTTTTCACCTTATGCGCTATAATTTATTGTCCAATACTCAGTCTGGTTTTCGTTCCAATAGATCGTGTACAACCGCTCTTATAAAAGTGAACGAGGACCTCCGGTCTGCTTTAGATAATAAAATGATTGCAATACTGGTCCTACTAGATCACAGTAAAGCCTTTGATACGGTCAATCATACAGTACTAGTGCAGAAACTGGAAAAATTTTTTAATTTCTCAAGGCAAGCTAGTAATCTTATTAAAAGCTACCTGCAATGTCGCTCGCAGTACGTCGTACTTGGTAAGAACAAGTCAAATAATTAGAAATTAAAAGTTGCAGTCCCTCAGGGGTTCATACTTGGACCCCTTCTTTTCTCACTGTATATCAATGACCTACCCAATGATCTTAAACGGTGCAAAATTCATATGTATGCTGATGATATACACGTGTATAACAGTTGTAATCGTGGGGAGCTTAGTCAATGTATCATGAAAGTCAATGCTGACCTGTCTAGCATACATTGCTTGGCTCAGATCAATGGTTTAACTATAAATCCACATAAGTCCAAATGTGTATTTATTCATATGCGCAACTACGCAGTTGATACTAATATAAATATTAGATTTAATCAATCGGATATCGAAGTAGTAAACCAAGCCAAAAATCTGGGAATATTTTTTAATAGCAATCTCTCTCTGGAACAATCATATACTTTCTTGTGTGGGCAAGGTCTACGGCATGCTGCGTACCTTATGGCCGACTCAGCGAGTAACACCGCTGAGAGTAAGGGTACTCTTGGCCAAAACGTACCTCATGCCAACTCTTCTATACGGCTGTGAATTATTTGCCGATAGTGATCGACAGTCCAAAGTTAGGCTAAACAAAATCTTCAACACCATCATTAGATATGTTTATTGTCTCAAGAGGTATGACCGATTATCAGCCTTTAAAAACAGGATGTATGGCATGTCTCTTGATGATCTTCTAAAGTGTCGTACTTTGTGCCTACTACACAAAATTATCATGTACAAAGAGCCAGACTACTTATATAAAAAAATCAAATTTATCCAATCGCGCAGACGAAAGCATATCATACAATTGCAGCATAAATTGTCCATGTCTGAACATTACTTTTTTATGTACGCCATCCGACTCTGGAACTCACTACCAAGCTACATCCATAATATCGCCGACAAGATGAGAACAAATCTACTTGCATTTTGCAGTGGACTGAAATTTCAGTTACTAAATCTCCGAACAGGGATGGGTATGACTGTACAGTGCTCGTTACTATTACTATGTATATCATACTTGTACTACTACTACTACTACTACTACTACTACTACTACTACTACTGCTACTACTGCTACTATTTATATATATGCTTACTATGTATATCATAATTTATTTAATACGTATTACCTAAAATATTTTCTCTTAATCACCATATACATACTCATACTTGTACTACTACTACTACTACTACTACTACTACTACTACTGCTACTACTGCTACTATTTATATATATGCTACTATGTATATCATAATTTATTTAATACGTATTACCTAAAATATTTTCTCTTAATCACCATATACATACTCTTTTTTTTCTCTTTCTTTTTTTCTTTTATACTTTTGATAGCTCCTACATTGTAATCACGTCAATCTAACCTACTAGTATTAAGCAATCTGCTTGTTAGTAGGGCCCTAATAAATAAATAAATAAAATAAATAAATAAATCAAGAAATTATATCGTTAGTTCGTCTAATACAATTCTTAGTTTATTTTTGTGGTAAACTAAAAGTGTAATTGGTTTTCTTGAAAAATCACACCTCTTATGGGACCTCGTGTATCGGAGGCTGAACGTAACGTGAGCTGACATGGAGCAGATTTAGCAAAACTAATTTCCTTTTCAAAGCTCTTATTATGCTTCAACAATTTTTCCCATAAAGCACTAAAAATAGACCTTGCTTCTTTCGCTATTATTACAGCAGATCTCTGCTCTTCAGAATTACAGTTCACAATTAGCTGTACTAAACCTATATGTCTCTCTATAATGTATCCACAAAGCATGACGAAGTATTGCTAGAAACAGTGGCCGATATATTTTGTCTGATTCAAATAAAACATATGCAATACAAAATTTCATGTCTGCCGCGATCAATTGCGTGTGTATTACTCATCTTGAATGCCTTGGAAATGTTAAAGGTAAGGAAATTATCTAAAAATAATAGGGAAGTATTTCTTAAATCTTTACTTTTAAATACATAGTAAGAGATTAGTCGAAGAAGAAGAAATAAAAATGCAGTACTCTTTTAAGCCAAGCAAAGTGTCGTTCGCAAAAATGTTTAGAATACGTCACAACAGCGTCCAGAAGTAAACATTTTTCTTCATATTCTTTATTTATTTTTCAAAACTTCGAGGAAAAGGATGAAGAGGAATATTTGAGCACAGAAAGGTAGTTTTATGATATTATCGGATTGAAAATTAATAAAAAAAAATAGGAACAAAAATTTGTCCTAGTAAACACATCTACAACATGTCGAAAACATAAAATTCGTTATTCTCGAAACACGATTTTTCACGTTTTGTTGACAAAAAATAGTTTCTTGCATCAACTATACCGCATGCCGCTGGGGCAGTTCACATAAAGACACTTAGTGAGAATATCTCCAGTTTTGCTATTTTTTAATATTTTTCAAAAATAGTTTTTTGCTTTAATATTTAAATATATGTTATTACGTTACCTGTTTTTCTTAAAAAAAAAAAACCTCTTTTTTAAAATTATTACAATAACGTTACTCTCATCATTGGCGGATTAATAAAAATACCCGGAGAAAACTGAAATCAAAATTCAAAAAATGCACCAAATAGGTTAGCACGTTTATGTGGTTTTATTTCTTGTACCGATCAAGAACACGCTTTCAACGCGTCTGTTATTCGGATTACTGAACATTTGACGTATATCGTCTTGTGAATAAAGACTTTTGTACTATTAGAGCGAGCTAATATTTATCCTACAGGCTGCTTAGAACCTGTGCTAAGAAATGGGGAAGTTTTATTTTTGAACAAAAGTTAAAATTAGTTTTGATGCCTCTTTTTTTGGCGCATGAATGTAAATTTAAATAAAATTGTAGATAATATAATAAATACTAAACACATCGAAAGCAGAAATAACAAACAATCAAATTACCACAAAACCGTTGGACTGCATTATGAGTACTGGTATAAGTATAAGTGTAGGTTCCACACCAAAGGCCTTTATGAATTGTATAATGTAAGAGCTACAACGTTAATTACTAGACGTAGCATCAAATAGCGTTGCTCTACTTATTCATCGAGTGAAAAATAAATTGAATATTATTCAATCAATCCTGACATTGACATGGAAACTTGGTATATAAAATTTTATAAAACGTCTCATCGCTTTTTTTTTTTGCTAAAAATAATAAATTTTTTTATTTTGAGTTCAATCTGGTTTGATTATTCTTTTACTTTTCATATTATTAGTAGCACCATAATAATAATAATGATATTAACTGCATTATAATAATTTGTTAAATGGTGTGCACAACAAATGAAGGTCAAAAGTTGAATAAAAATTATGAATATTTACTCTATTGCCGTAACGACATAGAAAAATATTAACATATGGCTGACTGATGAATGATTGAAAAAATAATGTCATTGTTTCTAATGGATATCGCATCGTAGATTCGTACAATCGCTAAAGCGATTACATGAAAGAGGTGAGTGGGTGAAAAAATTGTCATTGAAAGTAACATAAAATTTTAATTAATGTACAAAAAAAATTTAATTAACCTTAACTGCATTTCATTACATTCCAACTTTTCTGAAATTAATTGGTTGGCAAGACAGTAATTTCACTTTTCTAATCTGGAGCAAAACAAAAATAAAAATGTTCGTTCGTTTCGTATTTGTCACCGCCAGTAAGTTATTAATTATTTAATGAAATGTCTATCGCGAATATTGTTTGTTCTTTTAAACGAATGTGCTTCATTTTATATGGAATGTGAAGGCAAGAAAAAAAAATTAAAGATATTTTTTAGACGATTGTCTCGTTTACTGTTTTGTCCGATACACTTAACTTCTCTGTAATCTTTAAAACAGTTATTTGAGAGTTCTCGAGACAAGCGATCTATGATGATTGTTGTCTTTATACCTTCAATAAGTGACACCAGGTAACATATTGTTACGAAAATGCCAAGTCCAGTTAATGCTAACTAATTGATTTTCGTAAGTAATAAATTCCCTAGTGCATATTCGCGGCGCGCCATGCAGGTGCCGGCCAACTAAAAAGATTAGCAGGAAAACGGACAGAGAAAAATCCAGGTGCACATGCGCGGCACGTCATACAGCTGCCGGACGAGGAAAACGATTAGTAGAAAAGCAGGTTGAGGGATTAAAAATGAAGCCAAGAAGTTAGGTGATTGTAACATGCTTGTAAAAATGTATATAAGTAGACTATTTGCAGAAGACAGTGTAATCGTAAGAGAACATTCAAGTAGAGAATAATAATACTTGTGCTGAGCAGCAAAAAGTATCGTTAAAAACAAAATAAATAATAAATTGTATATAATCCTACATTTAGGAACATACTAAAACTTTGAAGTGCATTTTCTTTTCAATATCCACGATCCACGATACGGACCGTATCATAGAAAAGCGGAAATTTGTTACAATATGTTCCATGTGTAGCGTTTTATACAATATTTTTTTTTCTAATAATTAACGTGCACTTCGTTCTTTTTAAGTGTTATGATGCATTAACGCTCATTAATATAAAGAATATGTAAAAACATTATGGTCGGCCATGGTCGATTATTAAGTACTCAACACCCCTTCGCATAATAGAGTTATTTACAACTCTTTATTTTATAACATTTTTTCAAAATAAGGACCTATATGAGAAATGATCGAAAAGAGAAGGTACGATCCGAAGTATTTTCGATAGCGTGCGTTCTTAGGTCGAAACACATCGGTGTACTATGTTCCATCAAAATATCTCAAAAATGAACATACAAATTTAAGTGAACGGACATAAGGCAGATAGACGGACAGGCAAAGTTTGATCGATTCAGAAAATGATTCCAAATCGTTCAAAGAATCGGTTTATCTCAAGTTCTTCTTTGGTGTTGTATGCATCCATGCAAACTTAGCGTACACTGTGTCACAACTCGTAGGAGGCACAGAAAAAATACCATCTTTATGAATTTAAGCGCAATTTCATTTGAAATTGACAATGCTTCCACTTATTGCCTGACGTTTCGAAAAAATACGCGGAAATACTCGAAATCACTGTAACCACAATAGTATAAACAGACTATAACTAAAAACAACATGGAAACTATTTATGTGTGTCCAAGCACGGAACAGTACACGCTCCACAGAAAGGCTTGCAAATTATCGACATTTTTTTTAAAAGAATTCTCTTTAATCCAAATTTCCCTGAAAAACTTCAATCGGCGGATATATTTTTTGGTGTTTCCTTTTCAATAGAGCGTAAAGAAGGAAAAACGAACAAAACTTTATAGAAAAAGCACAAAGCGATCACAAAAGCACCTCCGTCCTTATTTTGACCTTAACCCTTCCTTTTTTTCAGAAACAAAGCATTTCAAAGATTGACAATGTGATGCATTTGTGACGCAATTTTTAGAAAGCATAATCCTAAAAAAAACAATCCAACATGGCCCGTAGTCATGAAACGTATTGAATGTTCTTTGGCAGGTGTCTTTCTCCTAGTGAAAAATGTTATGTAAGTTTTGATGACAAACGGACAATATAGCGCGATACCAAAGAACAGAGGGTCGGTTTAACACTTCTATAAAGTTATAAAATAAACGATACCTTCCACCAGTACACATAAAATTGTAGTTTTCGGGTTTTTCGAAGAGAAAGAGTTAACCTATATGTAAATTTTTGAACCGCCACTAAAGTGAAAAGATACAATAAATACATTCTTCTTCTTTGAGAAATTCATACAAGTCGAAATGAAAAAAACTTATACCTGGATTCTACGTATGGATATATTTTCTATAGAATTACTTATATAGAGAAGGGCTCAAATGTGCACTATCGTGGTTCAAATTAAGCAAATTTGATTTTCGTGTCAAATATCTTCTTCTTCTTCTATTTTCACCCCAAGCCGTTATATGTGAGTGCAGTCAAAAAGTTGGCCCAGTCAGGTTTTTCCGTACCAATTTAATGTGTCGAGATATTATTACTTAGTAATCTTTGACTAGAAATTTTGGAAATTGGCAATGCTTTACATATGGCGACATAGTCTTAAAATAAAATAATTTTTTAAAATTTATCATGAAATCGGGCCAAAGCAAACCATTTGCAACACCATTGGATTGAGCACAATAATACCTGAACAGAACTCAGAAAGTCAGGCAGACAGACGCTCATATATTCCCGAAGCGGAGATAGCCCACCAAGATAATTCACATTTGTAAGGTTTGTATCTTCGCTAAACATGTCTTTGCTAAGTTACGATTTATCGTGAAATAAAAAACAAACAAGTAAAATTAGTATTTGAAGAAATTTCCTCAAATGAAGATTTTTGATATGTTTTACAAGACGCTAAAACGTATTAGAAAAACATAATTTCATTACTCCGTCCAGGGTCTACCACCGCCAAACTCGTGCCAAATATATGTACATGGAGAGGGCGAGTAATGTAATGAAATTCGATTTTTCTGATGCGTTTTAGCCTCTTTTAAAACATATCAAAATCCGGCAATTGAGGAAATTCGTTCAAATTTTTTATAAACACTTTATGTATTGTAACTTTTCGCCAATAATATTCACGCACTAGATAGTAAATAGTAATAATAAGTTTATTTTTAAATTTTTGGTAACATTTCTGTATGATTTCTTGTTTTAGTTATGTTTGTATTTTCTATTTTTGTTTAGCGTTCCTCATCATTTTGTTACTTTTTCAATATCATTGAATTATCAATTTGCTTAGCAGAGGGGCGAACCAAATGTAGCGATAGCCCACCGTTTAGCAAAGTCAAAAATAGGGGGTACGTACAGTGGGCTAACTTCACGTTAGCCTGTAGCCGATTAAAATATAATTCCGAATTAATCGGTATATAAAAAACGGTTCTGTCTTAGGTAGTTCTGTCTCCGCAAGATCTTAATATATCCTGTACTACAAGTGGTGCAGCTATAAACAATGTGATGAACAGCTAGCTTTCGACTTATTCTAAGTAAAATGTGAGTGACTTGATATGTCAGAAAAAGAAAAAAGAAATTGTCCGCGAACCAATCACATCACTACGTTTTTTTTACACCTCAATTATATTTTCTCGTCAATTGAAAATGTTGATAGCAGTTTAATATATATATATATATATATTAGAAATACATATGAAAACTTCTTGCCATGCGGACGTTTTTCTACTCTCAAACCTAATTTATTCCACTCTTTTCCTCTCTCTCTTTGGCTCTATCACTCTTTTCTTCGTCTCCCTCTTTTTCTTTCTCTTCTCTATCTATCTAATTTTGCAGGCTTACTTGTCTCGTCATTTTTTTATTTTTTTGCACATTACGCCACTTATGGTGCAGGGTATATTGAGTTTAGCGAATCCATGTACTACTCACAGAGATTTAAGATGAACCTGCTTCTTATGATACCGTTCAACTCACAAAATTATCTGAATAAGTGAAAACCACTCTTTAAGCTTATCTGTCGTTCTGTCTTTCGAATGTTTACCATGCAATATTTTGTTCAACCTAAAGTATTCAGAAATGATCGGATTGGATTAGATTATTTTTATGACCACTCTTCGTCATTAATCGTCATACCTTGCAAAAATCGTTGCAACATATGTAAACCATTTGCAATTATTTCGCTAAAAATCGCTAAGTAGTAGTTTTTAAGGTACTACGTTAGCACGAAAAATTTCGTTCAGATGAATCAATTGTTTCGATCCAGTCCCGTCTTATCGGTCCTATAAAAAGTAATCCTTTATATGGTAAGGATATCTACTTTTTAACATTTCATGAACAAAATTGATCCACAACAATAATTTGACCATGTTTTATGTTATATTGGACCATGTAGGCCTATTTTTAAATTCCATTTTAAAGAAGGCTTCTCATAAAATATGCACCTTTTGCATAATAATAAAGTGCAAACTTTGATATTTCATCACGAAAACAGCTGAAACGAACAGCTGTATTAAGCGAAGTGGTATAGCGTATTTAGTCACGAACCTTGCCCGACTATAATGCTTTTATTTGCTTTAACCTAAATTTGTATGAAAGAAGGCAAAGCCATTTTCACTGCCGTTTCTTCTTTTCATTTTCCATCTCACTACATGCATGTTCAAGTCTACTTATAACATGCATTTTCAGATCGCTTTACTCAACCACAGCTCAGTGAAGGCTCTTATAGAGAGTAACGATTGTATGAGGGCGAATGTGGACAACTAACGTCAAAGTTTTCTCAACCGGAAAGCATTCAACGTAACGCGCACCGTTTGATGCAATCGTTTCTATGAGTATAATAGTTGAAAAAACTCAACTGGTTTTGGAAAACCGGTATCACGTTGCATTTGTTAGTGCATTGCTACGTTGCCGTTCCAGCATTTAGATGTGAACGTCTTTTCAAAAACTTAAGCAAAAGTTGTATACAGATATACAAAACTATCAAGCGTTTTTAGCTTATATTGCCGAGTTGTCCTTATATTCTCATTTAATAAGATTATCTGCACGAAAGCAATGTCTAGTACAGATACACAAATATATAAATTCATATGTATTTGCATGCTATATATATATATGTATATATATATATGCTATATATATATATTTTAAAAATATTTTCCGAAAACTTATGCAACCTAAGTAGATGTACTCCGGTAGCATGACGTTCTTCTAGTCCCTGAACTATAGAGCTAACAAAATAAGGCACTTTCCACAACTAACTTGAACTTGAAACATCAGTTATAGCCAATGATATAAAAAATTGAATATAAAGCAAGCTATAGGGTACACATATATATCTATGTCAAATAAATTTTTATTATTATTACTGCGCCAATAGTAATGCGTCGATGCTTCTGAGAAGGGGATGGTAGTTGCAGTCTATTCAATAAATTGGGAAAAGGATATAAATAACATGTCAGGTAATTAGAAGAAGAATTACGAGTTCATGTTTCATGTTTCGGGCTTAATCGGCGCTAACAAAATTTGTCACATGAACCATGCTGAACGACATGCAAATTGAAACAATCATACAGAATAGATAGTAGTAGTAAAAAAAGGGATATTTTACTTCTTTTTTATTTTTGATTTTTTTCTGCTCCTTAATTTTTAAAAATTTTTTAGAAGTCGTTTTTTTCTGGAATTTTGTTCAATCCCAGCTATTTAGAAAATCTTAAACCAAATTTATATTTCCTTCGATGTCTTTCACAGCTGATTTATATAACGTTGTTTCAAATTCATTCGTAGGGGGTAAGCTGCGAACATTTTCAGTTCAATTTTCATCCATTATGAATTCTCTTGAAAAGAAGGAAACGCTTTCGGCAACCTCACATGGTATATAGGAAACTTCCTCTATGGTTCTGTCCTGAGTAGCTCGATTAACATTACTAGAAAATATTCCAGCAGCGCAAGCCATCAGCAGCACTATTTTGATCATCCTTAGTACTGCTAAGATCCAAGCTGGCGTTTTGCATATTGCTTACAAATGTTTCGCGTTCTCCATCGTATATTTCCATTTCGGGCTTACATTAACTGAAAATAGGCACAATGCAGCAGCAAAGGGCCCTCCTATTACCGACACTAACAACTTAGTCCCATCTATTCCCTTCAATATACCCAACACAACGTGCGCTCGCGTCTATAGAAGTGCTTCCTGACAACAAACGTTTATCGTAACGATTTACTTTCGCTAAAACTTCCGCGGCCAGCGGAACTAGTGCATTCACCGGATTTGTGCAGATGTAAATAAAAGGTAATTTTGAATTAATTCGAGGTATAACTTCGATAATCTTCTTAATAATTGGCGCATTGACTGCACTGATGCGTCAAATGATGCATCATCAGCTATAATGGAATGTGCCTGAACGCTAACTTACTACTTACAACAACTTACAACACTAAACGAGATCTACACTCTTTCCCTACACGACGCTCTTCCGATCTATAACATTTAATTTCGGGCTTTGAATCTATGTCCTTCAAACCACGGCTTACGCCATTACAATCGACAATATCATCCAGTACTATTTCACCGACTTCATTATTTACTTTACCATACTTAAATGACGCCCCATTTCTCCTGCTCCCCAAATAATTTTTAATTTTATTTTATAGAAAATTGAGTGCAGACATCTTGTAACAAAACGGCCTACGCTGGCCGATGTAAAAAGTTTTGACATTTTTCATTTTTGTATCGCACTATAATTTTTTAAATTTTTGGTTTGAAAGATTCGGCGAAAATAATTTCAAATTTTGGATTCTTCTTCTGTTATTCAGCAATAAACAACCAAAAATTCGCTGGAATGGGTAAAAAAAGCCCAATGTGAACGCAGAGTTCTTTGTTTGAGCCTTAGTGAAGTTGAGATTCGATTTGATAAACAACATTATTATTTATTTATTTCAGTGTTTATTTGATTAAAGTCTTTTTGATTTTGGGTGTTATGCGTCCGCCACGTTATTTGGTTTTTTTTTACATTTTTATTAATATATGCATATTACTCGTCCGCCACGTAGGATAGAACAGAACAGCGAGGAGCAAATTCCGTTGTGTAAGAAGTAATGCAGTACATGAGTATAAAGTATTATATGAAGGAATTGACGAGTGTGAGAATAAAAAAGTGTAAAAGGTAATAGGTTCAAAATTTGGCTGTAAACACTTACAAATCTTGATGACATGATTTTAAAAAACAAAAGATTACGAAATAAGCTGTTAAATTGTGAAAACACAAAATATTAAAAATGCTTTGGCCACGAAAAACACATATACTCAATTTGCGAAGTAT